>JAZHYW010003499.1:0-16029 GCA_037355805.1 Ixodes ricinus
CCCCTCACGCACTCACCGCCCTCACGGCCCTCATACCCCTCACGCCCCTCACGCACCCTCACCACCCCCTCACGCCCCTCACGCACTCACCGCCCTCACGGCCCTCACGGCCCTCACACCCCTCACGCCCCTCACGCACTCACCGCCCTCACGGCCCTCACGGCCCTCACACCCCTCACGCACTCACCGCCCTCACGGCCCTCATACCCCTCACGCCCCTCACGCACTCATGGCCCTCACACCCCTCACGCCCCTCACGCACTCACCGCCCTCACGGCCCTCACACCCCTCACGCACTCACGCACTCCACTCACGCCCTCACGGCCCCTCACGCCCCTCACGCCCTCATGGCCCTCACACCCCTCACGCCCCTCACGCACTCACCGCCCTCACGGCCCCTCACACCCCTCACGCCCCTCACGCACTCACCGCCCTCACGGCCCTCATACCCCTCACGCCCCTCACGCACTCACCGCCCTCACGGCCCCTCACACCCTCACGCCCCTCACGCCCTCATGGCCCTCACACCCCTCACGCCCCTCACGCACTCACCGCCCTCACGGCCCTCACACCCCTCACGCACTCACCGCCCTCACGGCCCCTCATACCCCTCACGCCCCTCACGCACTCATTTCCCTCACACCCCTCACGTCCCTCACGCACTCACCGCCCTCACGGCCCTCACGCACTCACGGCCCTCACAGCCCTCACGGCCCTCACGGCCCTCACTCACCCTCACACTCATGAATTTTCCTGGTTCAGATACTCACTCACCCTCACCTCACCTGTGAAGATGAGGGTGAGTGAGGTGAGTGAGGGCCCTCATGAGTGAGGTTTGCCGAGGTATGGCTGCAAGACTGTTCGAGGGACGTCATTCTCGGAATGGACTTCTTGTGTGAATACGGCGCCATCATCGACCTAGCGGAGAACAAGCTGACGCTTCGGAAACCTGTTCCGTCGGCGGAAGATCCCAAAGCGACGTTAGCTGCAGTGCGAGTCCTTACCAGCCACGTAAACCTGCCGCCGCAGTCGAGTGTCTTTGTCCCCGTCGGGACCGAAGAAGCCACCTGCGGGCTAGCACTGTTGGAAGGAAGCGTTCAACTTCTCCTTGGACGAGGGATTGGCATTGCAAGAGGCGTAACTGAGCTCCAGGACGGCCGTACCGTAGCCCTTGTCACCAACTTCCGGCAAGAGTCGCAGCACCTTACAAAGGGTACAGCTGTGGGCTACGTCGAGGAAATTCAGGACTCGGCCACGATCGCCGTGATCTCAGAAGACGCCTCTCCGACGCAGCACAAGGGAACCACGCCGTCAGAGCTCGACATCGACCCATCCCTCCCAGCCCCACAACGACGACAGCTGACTGACGTTCTCGCTGAGTTCAGTGAGTGCTTCGCCACATCGTCAAGGCTCCGTCAAACAGCGGTTGCGAAGCATCGAATTGTTACTGACGATGACGTGCACCCTATTCATCAGTCGCCGTACCGAGTTTCGGTGAAGGAGAGGGAAACCATTCAGAAACAAGTTCAAGAAATGCTTGACGACGATATTATCCAGCCTTCAAGCAGTCCGTGGGCCTCTCCAGTCGTGCTGGTGAAGAAGAAGGACGGAACTCTTAGGTTCTGCGTGGACTACAGGCGGCTGAACGCTGTTACAAAGAAAGATGTCTATCCGCTTCCCGCATAGATGACACCCTCGACCGTTTACGCCACACCCGATACTTTTCGTCGATGGACTTGAAGAGTGGCTACTGGCAGATTGAGGTGGATGAACGGGACCGCGAGAAGACGGCCTTTGTCACGCCCGATGGACTCTACGAGTTCAAGGTGATGCCCTTCGGACTCTGTACGGCGCCGGCGACTTTCCAGCGGGTCATGGATACCGTACTAACGGGACTGAAGTGGCAGAGCTGCCTCGTTTACCTGGATGACGTCGTGGTTTTTTCGCAGGACTTCGACGAGCACTTGAAACGGCTTAGGGCCGTGCTCCAAGCCATCAAGACCGCAGGGCTCACACTCAAGCCAACGAAGTGCCGCTTCGCCTACGGCGAACTTAAGTTCCTTGGCCATGTCGTCAGTAGCGAAGGAGTACGTCCTGACCCCGCGAAGACATCCGCCGTAGCCGAATTTCCTCGACCATCGGACAAGAAGGCCATCCGCAGATTCCTGGGACTGTGCGCGTACTACAGGCGCTTCGTCCAGGATTTCGCGAAAATTTCGGCGCCCCTGACACATCTTACGAAAGACGCCGTGAAGTTTCACTGGGCGGAAGAACAAGAACGGGCGTTCGACGAACTGAAACGAAGACTTCAGACACCTCCGATCCTCGGACATTTCGACCAGCACGCCGAAACCGAAATTCACACGGACGCAAGTAACTCCGGACTTGGCGCGGTATTGGTACAGCTACAGGAAGGCACGGAGCGAGTCATTGCCTACGCAAGTCGCACACTGTCAAAGGCGGAGCAAAATTACTCCACGACGGAAAAAGAATGCCTCGCGGTTGTATGGGCGATCACAAAGTTTCGTCCGTACATATACGGGAACCCGTTCCGGGTGGTCACAGACCACCACTCGCTCTGTTGGCTTGCAAACCTCAAAGACCCTTCAGGACGCCTGGCTCGATGGAGCCTTCGACTGCAAGAATTCGACATGACTGTGGTCTACAAGTCAGGACGGAAACATAGTGACGCCGACTGCCTGTCCAGAGCCCCCGTCGAAACGCCTGGCTGTACCGACGTGGATGACGACGAGTGTTTCCTAGGTGCCGTGGACACCGACGACATGGCAAGACTTCAACGAGACGATCCGGAGCTCCGCGCCCTGATTGAGCATCTAGAAGGACGAGGAAGTACCGTTCCTCGTGTCTTTTCACGAGCCCTGCCGACCTTCGCTATTCGAAGAGGTGTACTTTATAAGAAAAATTTCGGAACCAGTAATTCGCCGTGGCTTCTGGTAGTCCCTACCAGCCTTCGAGAAGAAATTTTTCAAGCCTGCCACGACGACCCGACTTCAGGACACCTCGGTTACAGCCGGACACTAGCCCGAATACGTGAAAAATACTACTGGCCCAAGCTTCCGAAGACCGTCCATCTCTACACGCGATCGTGCCATGAGTGCCAGCGACGCAAGAAACCGCCGTCAAAGCCAGCAGGTCGCCTTCAGCCGATTACCCCTCCAACCAAACCGTTCCAGCAAATTGGAATGGATTTGCTGGGTCCTTTTCCACCGTCGACGTTGGGAAACCGCTGGATAATCGTCGCCACAGATTATCTTACACGTTACGCCGAGACGAAAGCCCTTCCGTCAGGGACTGCTGTCGAAGTCGCCAAGTTCTTCATCGAGTCCATCGTCCTCCGGCATGGCGCCCCCGAAGTCCTGATCACAGACCGAGGGTCATCGTTCATGGCGCAGTTGACCCAGGAGATCCTTCGTCTAAGCCAGACGGACCACCGTCGGACAACTGCATACCATCCGCAGACAAACGGGTTGACGGAGCGGCTCAACAAGACCATCGCCGACATGATCTCCATGTACGTCGACGTGGAGCACAAGACATGGGACGAGGTACTGCCGTACGTCACATTTGCCTACAATACGGCCGTACAAGAGACCACAGGAGTGACGCCCTTCCAGCTGGTGTATGGCCGGAAGGTGACGACTATGCTAGACTCTATGTTGCCGCACGAGCCTGTCGACGACGGAAGCGATGACGCCCAGGTGGTTGCTCAACGGGCAGAAGAGGTCCGCCAGCTAGCTAGACTACGAATTCAAGACCAGCAACATGTCGACGCCGGCCGATACAATCTTCGCCGGCGTGACGTCCACTTTCATCCCGGGGACAGAGTATGGGTCTGGACACCAATTCGGCGACGTGGGCTCAGCGAGAAGCTTCTGAAGCGCTACTTTGGACCCTACAAGGTTCTTCGCCGTCTCGGGGACCTAAACTACGAGGTGCTTCCCGACGGAACTAGACCATCAAGACGACGCCAACCACGACCCGAAGTAGTCCACGTCGTGCGCCTCAAGCCGTATTACGAACGATAGAACTTTGAACTCTCGCCAAACTGTGAACTGTGAACTGCGGCTCGCGATTCTGCTGTCCTTTTGTTTTGGATTTGTTTTTGTTTTTTCGTTTTGTGCTGCATCGGGACGATGCACTTTTTAAAGGGGGAATAATGCCGCGAGCGCAGCTGACCAAGTAGGCAGCGCGCCCGTGGCCTAACGGTTATCGCGCTTGCCTTCTACGCAGAAGGCCAGGGTTCGATTCCTGGCCGCGGCTACACATTTTTGTTGAGGCTGTAATGTGATGTTCTGGTAAATTCGAGAACCGTCTTGCTGATTCGAGGTTAGAATGTTCTACGCGCCGAACCTTCTACGCCGAATGATCCAGAAGCCCACGCGTGTACAAAAGGGGCTCCGCGTGGCAAGCCGGAGTCAGTTTCGCCCCAGCGTTCGACTCTGCTGCTTTCGCCGACTTTCGACGCCCGCGACGCTCTACTGTTATCTTCTGTTTCCTTCTTTATTTTTGGGCACAAGTTCGCCCGATTAAACGTTTAGTTTACTTCAGTTATTCACCGCCTCATCACTTGTCATTCGTGACAATATATACCCACACATAGTAGTGTAGACAGAGGGGGGGGGAAGCCTCCCCCCCTCCTTCCCGGTGCCCTGCTCATGCAGTCGGTCTTGCACGGGACACGGAGGAAAAGGGGGAGCGCGGACCAGGGTGTCGAACCGAAACCGAACCGTTATTTTTAGCCGAACCGGAACTGAACCGAACCGAAATCTTCGCCGCCATCTTGGAGCTGAACCGGAATTGAACCGAAAAACATAACGGTAACCGGTTCAAAACGGTTCAAGATAATCTTTTTTTCGTTTTTGTTAGTATCACAACATGAATATATGGGAATAAAAAATTGGCAGCTGCATTTCAATCTATTGATCAAATCGTCATATACAGAATTGCAGTATATGATAAATTGTGGGTTTTCGTGGCGCTTTTGTACTGGCACTATGGTTAACTGATTAAACATGTGTCACGTTGACACGTGACGTCATGGTGTCAATACATGCTGTCAAGTAATGCCACGTGACCCGGAGACGTTACGTGACTTACTGCTTGAAGTTGATTTAATTTAAGGAAGTCACTAGATGTATTAACCTTGTTGATAGCGTGACGTCACATGACATCACGATTTCGCACCAAGAGACACGTGACACCGTGACGTAAGCGATTTTTATAACCTTGAGTCGAGGGCTCGGGTTCATGACAATCAGCATCGCGAAACATTCGGGTAACGGCTCATGTTCAATTAAATATGATAATAGCCAAACTCAAACAATATCTGAAGCTCAGTCCAAGCTTCTGGTTTCCAAACGCTAGCCCATGACTATGATGAACGCTGATGGTATAAAATTAATGTCAGACCACGTGGCCGCTGATTCTAATTCCGAGTTGAGGAGGGGATCGACAGCTGTCTCTTTGCTTTATTTTTTCTGCATCTTCTATAGCGCGGAGTGGAAAACTAATGGATGTTTTCGCAAGCTGTCAACGTCAGGGGTTACTTCTAAACAGTATTTACTGAAAGTACTAAAAATGTTGCACGACCAATTTTGCATCATTTAGGCACCCAAACATTTTTTCGTTGTTGCTGAACTGCCTCGGAAAGATGTCCCAGAGAATAGAAGTATTGAATTGACTAAATGCGACTTATTAATGTGAGGTTAAATTTAACTATATATCTGTGTACGGGAGGTATACTTGAAGAAGAAAAAAATATAACATATTTTTTGGGCTATAGTCCGCGTAATATACATGTCTAAACGTTTACATTTCTGGCTGTGCGGACAATCTACGCGCGCGGGCTATGCAGGAATTGTGTTTTTCAAGATCGTTCGTTGTGATGAGACGTGAGGGAATTTTTGAATGAAAGAATATGTTAAAGATGACTTATGCATAATATAAGCTTATTTGTGAGCTAAAGAAGCAGACATCTGTCAAGGTGTGCTGTGCATGAGAAGATTTTCCAGTCGGATAAGCACCAGGTGCGGACCATGCACCGGGTGCGGACTATCTAAACAAAAACGTTTGTTTTCGACCTAACATTGGCTACTGCGGATTATTCACCGGGAGCGGACTATAGCCCGGAAAATACGGTACTAGTGGCCTCAGAGGGACAACCGAACGTTGGTAGTCGCTCGAAGTATCGCACGAGCGTCGCTCTCAAGTTATTCCCCAATTTTCGACCACCTCGGCATTTTTGCTGAAAGGAACCATAAAACGATTTTTATATATTCACTAAATACTACTTATAATCACTCTTTCACATAAATAACTGATTGAACTTGAATTAGCTCTTGTTTCTACGCAATGGCAGTCGCCAAGAAAACTAAAGAAATATGAGAATCGTTCATCCCCTCAACTCGGAGACAGAAGTGACCGCGTGGCCTGGTGCCTATCCTATGCCGCCAACGATAATCATACCCCCGCGCTGGGGTTGCAAAGGGAGGAAAACGCGTGCTGAGCTCCAGGTATTGTTAGAGTTCGGCCATTCTCATCACTGCAGTGGTTGGACACGAGCCACTACCCAAGTGTCCGCCGATGCATTGATTGTTACGAGCAGATGTCCAGTGCTCACGCAGTTCTCGTGTACAATCCATGAGCCGCGCTCGACTGTCGTCAGACGGGTGGTCTTAATCACACAAATATGTAATCAATCTTTGCGAAGCCAAGACTAAAAGAACAAAATGTAAGGGCGCAAACGAGCTGGTGTACATTGCACATGGTTGAAAAAACCCCGAGACTGCGGGTAAACGACACAACACCAAAAAGTCTCTAACACAGCTGAAATTTTTATTTTCCGAAACCTGGTTATATAGGTACTTCGATACAAAAGAAAAAAAAAGGGGCGAGGGTGAGAACCCCAAAGAATGCCACTTTCCATCAACGTAACCTCTGACTAAACAACAATGACAACGGACTCTGCGTCATGCACTTCTCTTATCTTTGACCCCTCGCTTCAAGGCCGCCAAACACATCGATAATCCTAAGCCCAGTAACACACATACAAAAAAGAAAGAAAACAACGACCCATTGTTCCCTCTACCCGAAAACCTACAGACATAAACCTTGAAGGTCAGAACTTTTCACAGCCCTAAGAAAACGCCCAAGTTCGTTGTCTAACCCAAACGACGGCTTATTAACTGCGTTCCCGTGACCTGATATTGTTAACGACTCTTTTATCAACCGCTTACGGTCATCTTTTTCCCGCAACTCTACTGAAGTTAAATGCCACAACGGCACACAGTTCCTACATTCGATCAGATGTTTTGACACTTCGGAGTACGTGTCTTTTTTATTTATGCAACGTTTGTGCTCCGTCAACCGCTCATTTATTCGCCGTTTAGTTTGTCCAATATAACAAAGGCCACAATCAAAAGGTATCTTGTAAATGACACCCGACGAACATTCCACATCCCTTTCTCTGTGTTTTATCACGCAACCTGTAACAGTCGAGGCAAAAGGGGTCAAACGGCTCAACCTATAATCTGTAGAAGAGGGCAGTGCCAACATTAAACCTGCTGGCTAACGCTTTGATGTTGTGAGAAATTTTATGAAAATTTGGAAGGACTACTCGCTTTGAAGGTCTAGGATTTTTCTGAATTGACTTCTTTGGACATATCATATACACCAACTGCCTTAAAATATGTTCCTGAGGATATCCAGCAACCGCGAAACGTTCTGTGAGACGACGAAGAGAAGAGCCAATAAAATGTGAACATAACTTCTGTACTGTTGAATTGACGAGATTCCGAATTATCCCCAGTTTGACATGTTTAGAATGGCAGATATTGAAAGGAAGAAGAGGTTTTGCTGCGAACTTTCCGTACTCCCAACAAATGCCTGAGCTTGTCTGAGGTTGAAGATCGAGATATTGTAAATGGTCATCATTCGGTCTCTCTAGCGAGAATCTTAATTCGGGCGCTGCTTCGAACACTACTTTCTCCAAAGAATCCGTTAAGGAGCCATCTGTAGAACAAACGAAAATATCGTCTCCGTACCTCCTCACCAGAATTTCCTTAGGATACCTATGCCTAAAAGACTCTAGAAGACGCAGATCTAGGTCACTTAGATAAATATCAGAAAGAGCTGGGGCTACCGCCGATCCAATACACACACCCTGTTGCTGGATGTATCTTTGACCGTTATGTTGCACCACCGTAGAACCTAAGTACACCTCTAAAATCCTAAGAACATCCTGAACGGATATCCCGACTGCGACTGGAAACTGACCAAATGTTCTTTCAAAGAGCTGTTTATCCTAGCCAATAAAGTCTTAGGTCCTAAACAAAATAGTACAGACCTTTTATGTCAGGTGAAAAGATCGTGCACCTCTTTCCGTGGAAAGGTTGCAAGTCAGCCACTAAATCATCAGAACAACGCAGCGACAACGGGGATCTTGTATCCAAGATCGTGAGAGTCTTCTGAAGAAATGAGGACACAATTTTCTGCCATGTGCCATTCTCGTTTATGACTGCTCGAGAGGAAGATCCACCTTATGGTCTTTAAGGAAACATTTAATGCCCAACGTGTCTTTAGAAACATTATTAATTCTGGTGGTCAAAGCGGCTAAAAGAAATAGTCTAGTTTTATCCTCGCAGTTGCACGGCAACAAAGAAGCTTCTGAATCAGTGGCGGATTGAGCGAGTATACTTGGGCCAGGGCCAATACGCCTCTGAAAAGTCATATACATTCCAACCCGATATCGTTTTATGATCCCTTTAAACTTCACGGGGTGCAAGATAAAAGCAATGGAGGGTTGCTGCAAGTGACAAATATAATTGTTGAATTAACACACCCAGACGGAGGAGGCGATTCCTCGGGAATACAAAATATTTTCTGGAGGAGCAGGAAAAAGGAAAAAGAAGTGTGCTGCAGTGTCACCCTAGCTTTAAACTGCGTAGGCGTGATTTCGCGCATCTGGAAACACTTGCCAAAGAGGCGCGAACGTTTCAAGCAGGTTTGCCCTCTGAGCTACGGTATTGTCCCCCTCCGACAGTCGAGGATTCCATAGAGCCAGGATTAGCTTGGACGGAACGCGCCGCGGACGCTCATTCAAAGA
This sequence comes from Ixodes ricinus, assembly GCA_037355805.1. Taxonomy (NCBI): domain Eukaryota; kingdom Metazoa; phylum Arthropoda; class Arachnida; order Ixodida; family Ixodidae; genus Ixodes; species Ixodes ricinus. The sequence continues at coordinate 9,125 of JAZHYW010003499.1, forward strand.
GATACTGACGGGGATTTTGCTCGCCAAGGTTTTTACATGACATATTAGAGCCCAACTACCCAGAACACGATTTGCGGCTTGAAGTTCGTTTTCTTTTCGCCCGAAAAGCGCCGATCGAGAACTGGCCGGTTTGAGTCGCGCTCACTCTCTTCTCCGTGGTCACGTGGCGTTTTCTATAATTTAGACACACACATCAAATTCAATCAAAGTCTTGGGTCATTGAAGGCAGGTGCTCAATATTAAAAATAAAGAAGTATAAATCCAGTGTTCTTGGCTTCTAAACAGCTGCAAATACGTTGATTAGAAATGAGTTGCACATGGGAAGTACATGTACTGCGTAATTCTCAACATGGCGTCGTATTGATGGAGTCGCGGACTGGACGAAGCGGTCTAAAGGCGCATTCACACTGGCGGTTGAGCTGCGTTTGCGAAGCAGTAGCGGATACGGTTCGCAAGCGACCCCGTTCAGACAGACCGGGACACAGTTGGGGTTTCTTGGCGATCACGCGTGATCTTTTGAGACTTCCGTTTCGGCAACCCTGTTTTACAATCCAAAATACACTTTATTCCACGGTCCTAAACCAAAATTTAGCTAAAAAGAAACGTGGACCCGCAAAACTCTCTTGCGATTCCGTCGACTTCACCCACATGCAAAGCCTAGCTAGACGCGCCTTGTTGACTTAAAAGGGTATGTCCCCGACACTTTCTTCGAAGTGGACCCTTCCCGCATGAACAGCTTACCTTGTTTTCGGGATGGAGGACCAGTTTACCCCCCCCCCCCCTTTTGCCGTTGTTCGCTTTTATCATTTTCGGAGCAGTGAGCGGTGCTGGTGGGCAGCGCTGCGGTTTATCTGTTGAGTGCCAGCCGTTAATGGTTTCGTTGGTGGCGGACTTTCCTCTCGTCAGTGGCACGTCGATCGATTCTACTGTTTGAAATTATGCTCAAACAAACGCCGTGTCGATTACGTATGCATCATCCGCTACGTTCATTTTATTTCTTGAGTTGGTTTCCTTTATTCCGTTCGGTAGTAGTAAACGGCAGAAGTCGAGCTAGACGAAGTACCCTGCCAGCTCCGCGGTAGAGTGCAGGCAACGCAATTAGGCTCAAGACGTCTCTATCGGCCTTCCTGGTGGTCACGCACAGTGTTGAAAGCTTTCAGTAGTCCACACGACTGTCTTAGTGGGTGCAAAAGCTGTCATTTAGGTCTATGAAGGGCGAGTTCAGATGTTCTACGGGCAATGACTTACAAGGCACCGGAGCGACGGGCTTTGGCACCCCGAAAGAATAAACAAACTCTTACCCGAACCAAATTGCCGGAGAGAACCCGGTTAAGATTACGAGTCACTTCTTTTCGCGGCGGATTTAGGTGAGTGACGGACGTGAATATAACGTTTCTTCGTTGATTGTTCTGCTGCAACGCTTCACCAGCGAAAGTGCCATCTTGTTTCGAAAGCCACCGTCGTCACGTCAGCGTCGCGCTGTGATCGGTTGCCGCCTCGTGGTTCGCGAAAGTGGTTCGTGAAAATCGGTCTCTAAGCGGTTGGGGAAAACGCGCACCGACCGCTCGATCCCAGCCGCTTTGCGGTTGAGAACGCGCGGATCTGCTACGCGGTTGCAGATCCGCTTCCAGTGTGAACGCGCAATAAGCGATGGCGGCGGTCGACGGGCGTGGGACCTCTCCTTCACAGCCGCCGTTCGCGGTACCGCCGAATCTGTCTAGCTTCGAAGGAAAAATATTTTTTCCAATCAAAACAAAAATTAAAAGAAGCTTTATTGGTGGATTTTTAGGGAATGTGTTAGCATGACCCTTGGGAAACTGCCAGACACATCCCCCTTTAAGATACGCTAACTCTAGCCCGTTCACTTTTTCTCTTTTGGCTTTGTCTTTTCTTTGCCGCCTCTTTTCGGCTCCATTACGGGGTCAGTGTTAGCGTTTCCCAAAAGTCCTACTTACGCACTTCTTAGGGATCCACCGATATATCTTCCTTTATTGTTTCCCGGCTTCGCCCGCACGCAGACTTGCGTCGGCTTGTCGCCTCTTGCGCCGCATTTCGGCCGCCGAGCTAGGCGCTGCTTCCTCTCCTCTGCCTCCGCTTTACACCTTAGCCCGCCTTGCGCGCTCAGCAGCGGCATCTGGTGCCCGACGCTCTGCGAATTCCGACTCGCCCCAGCATCCGCGCGCGCCTTTCGCTTCCGCCACGTGACCTCGCCTCATCTCGCCTTCGTCCTTGACTACACTCCTCCCTGCGTGGCACGCTTGCCTTGCCCCTGTTTTGCCCACACACGGACGCCTGTCAGCTTTTCCTCTCTCACGTGGGTACTAATGTTAACGCATTAATTATTATTTATTTCGCATGACATGCCCGGCCACTAAGCTGATTCGCACAGAGACGTCGCGGAATCGTTGTTCCTTCTCCTGGCTGAAGACATCGCTCCTTCTAGGAACACGAATTTGTAAAAACTTGAAAAACACGCTAACGTCAAGCACGAAGTGCCTGACGTCTTCGTTTTTCATGCGACTTGAGACGTGCGTGTTTTTTCTTTTTTCGGCTGCTTTGCACAGCCAAAAAGTCGAAGGGGAAAAACGCGGTGGGGTGTAGCCAGATGTCTTCCGGCCACTCTCCTCCTCTACATTCCTCCTTCCCCCAGTTCAGTTTCGGTTTCGGTTTCTAGCAGTTGGGTTTTTTACTTTATTAAAAATATGCGTAACGTTGTATAGTCGGTTACAAGTCAAGAAGGTAGGAGAAGCTCCTTCACAAGCGTGATGCGCCCGTTTCAAATCTCTCCGCAGTCAAAAGAGTTCACTGGAAACGCTCTTTGTTCCGCTTCAATGTATAGGCATTGGCTACAGAGGGATGCCAACTTGTCTCCGATCCCACTTTTAAGAAAGCGACCTTTGTATTCATCAAAGGGGTAACCGAGTCCATAAAGCAGCCTTTGCATCCAGCGGAGGGGAACCTAATCCCCTAAAGTCGTATTTGTTTCCGTCGGAGGGAGAAAACTCTAATCTCCCTCTCGTGGCTTCGCTACAATGCTAAGTCAAAGTCCGAAAGATAAAGTAAATATGTACAGGAAGGCAAGACCCTAATCGCGCGTTGTCCGCGACGTCACGGAAACGATGGGACGCTATTTGATGCGTAGGTGGCGGAGGGATATATGAATCCCTTTGAGGGACATTTGCCGCTACCTTCTTGACCTATAACTTACTATAGCTAAATATATAGTTTGGGTAGTTTTCTGAAACCATACTAAACCGCTTAGCAAAAATTGCACAAAAATGTTCTTTGAGGGAGAGTGTGGGGTTGTCAGTGTCCCTTTAAATGTGTAGGCCGTCATGCGACCCTACGTCTGCTGGGGGAAAACGTGCAGAACACGCCGCCTGGACGTCTGGTTTGCTGCGATCCTCTTCCAGCTTTTCGGCAAGCTGGGCAGGGATATGTCGTCGCCGCTCGAAGGCGCGCTGGGTTCATGCAACGACGACATTTGTGGAAGCGTTTAAGGCGGTGTTCGCTTCATCCTGTGGGCCTCGAATGTACGTCTTCGTCCGTGAGGTTGTGTTTGAGGTAGAACGGATCGTGACAAAAGTGTCACTCAAGGCGAGTTTCACCACCCGTCAAATAAAGGGAAAAATCCAAATACTTAGCGTTATAGGAGCTCCCTACTGAAAAAAATTATATGAATTTATTTTTGATATGTTTATTGGACACCTTTTTCGCATGAGAACTTATTATTTCTTATCAGTTTCATATGCCACATATCGAGTTACACTAGGCTAGGTGGCGCTAGGTACCCCCAATTCATGTGCTAGAAAAATATCTTACATGGTGATGTATTTATTTATTTATTTATTTGCATAGTCTCAAGGCCAGGAGGCATTACAGAGAGGAGTGGTACTATACAGTATAAAATCGTTGGCTACTTTCTTGAAGTCTGTGGCTTCAGTGATGGCAGCAATGGAGGCAGGGAGGTGGTTCCAATCGTTAGAGGTTCTTGGAATAAAGGAGTCAAAGTATAAGTTTGTTCGACATGATGGCGTCCCCACCTTAAACTGATGGTCAGTGCGAAGACGATATGTAGAATGGACGAAGATATAACTGGTCTCGAAGAAGCGGGTTATGATGATAAATTTTGTGGAATAGGCATAGGCGAAGATACTTGCGACGAAGGGCAAGGTCAGGTAGATCCAGGGTTAATTTCCTTGATTGTAGAAACACTTGCATTACGAGAATAGACAGATTACGCATACCATTAGCATCAACTGAACATATACATTGAGCGCATATACGGCGCAACAAACATGAATACGACAGCACATCCAATAACTACTACAGAGCTCTGCGTTTCCGCCTTTTTTACAGGTCGTTTCGTAAGTACGGAGTTTTCGGTGACCACCTAAGCAATAAATATTATTCTCAGCATGTTGGATATTTTTCAGTAATGTCATACCTCTGAGAGTATTTTGAACGGCTCAGGGGATGAATCTTTTAATAAAAGGAAACGCTCATGCCGTAATTATTTGAAAGCCAATAAATCAAGCCGCTCCACGGCGGTTCCAAGCCACGTGTTTGCTTGCGCGCGTGGCACGTCGTATGCTGAAAAAGAATTATATGAATTTATTTCTGATATGTTTATTGGACAAATTCTTATCATTTAGCATATGTTGCATAGCAGTTCTTATATGTCGCATATCAGTTTTCGGGTATTTCATATCAGTTCGTATATAGATTCATATACTTTATTTCAGTAGGGCTAGTACTCAAAATATCTCCGAGTCAGCAGGATCGCGGAAAATAAACAACAGCAGCCAAAGCAAGGGTTGCAGGAGACCGCGTGTCTGCCTGGTGGGCGTGACTCTGCCGACGATAAGCGACTAGAGTTCAGTGCTGGAAAGGCGCGCCATGCAGGAGATTTGTGGGCTGTTGTGGCTTCAAAAGCGCGTAAGGCCAAAGAAAGTGTTTTTATTCAATAAATGTGCGAGTAGTAGCGGCTGGTAGGGTAAATGTCGCGCCAAAACAAGCCTCGCGTTAGAAACTCCAACCCCCGGAGCACACAAAAACCAACAGCAAAATCAGTCACCTGTCGGAGCCGGAAACATGGACGAATCACACGCTTTTTGTGCAGGCCGCATAACACCCGAATGACGAGCAGCTTAACACGTTGGGCATCAATGCAGTATTTTCTTGGGTGCTGCCCGCGCCTCAAAGTATGACACAACGCGGACTCGTTCAAGAACGCGTACTTGTTTATTGACTGTTCACGCCGCTCCGTTCCAGCCGAAAAAGCCCCGCTCATTCTTCTGCGGCCGGCCTTTACCACTCGGCGGCGGAGCGCCGCTCCGGGTGGCCGATTGCGCTTCGCCACCTCTCGGTAGAAATCACGCGAGACGATTTAACGTGCCGCGGCAACAGCATTGCCGAACGCTGTGGATTTGCCCGCCAAATATGGCGGGAAATTAAAGCGTTCTATCGGTCACGTAACGTCAGGTCCCGTGATATTAATTCCCCCATCTAAGTTGCTAGAGGAAACCTGGATTGGTGCACATCCACAGGTCATAAATCTTTTTCAGAGAAGAAACCTGAAATTAAAGTAAAAGGATCCACGGCGATTCACGTCACATAAAGTTTCAAGGTGCAAATTTTGCGACGAAACTAAATTGGTCTTTAGGTCATGTGACTTTAATTTCACTCCCTATATTTAGCGGAAAATGCACGGACGGACGGACGAAATTCTTGGATTGGAGGGGAGGGGGTTCGTTAACAAGCCTTGCATGCTTTAATATCTTTTATCATTGATCAACGAGGACAATCGTTGTGGCGTCTAGGAATCTTTACTTTAATAACCACGAGTAGCATTCTGAAACGTAGTGCAGATAAGATCTTTTTTTGCATGCAAGCGTCAACGTCGAGCAGACTGTTTCTCCAGTTAGTTGAAGGGGTGGCTTTTTTGAACTCCCAATCACTCGCAGTCATCTGCAACACAACAAATGGACGAGATGCAGTTCACGGATGGCGTTAAGCAACTTCAGTACATCATTCCGATAACTTCAGCCAACGATGGACACGCAATGCGCAAAGGCGCCGGTGGAGCATCAGAACGATCTACTCACAAAGATCGCGGATTGGCGGTTTCTTCAGCCCCGTAGCCCGAAGTGCACATATTCCGCCTTTTCTAGAGAGAAGGGAAGTAATGTGTGCGATCCGGCAAAATGAAACGCTGTACTGCCCTGGGAATTTTATTACAAAAAAGAATCCTTGATTCCTGGGTTCGCTTTGGCGCCATGCAAAGAAAGGGGGCGGCGCACGTTGGTTGCTGCGATTTGGCCATGAGGAGCAGGACCGTAGGTGCAAAGATGCGCACCGACAGGTAACCGAAGCACCCAAAAAAAAATCCGTGTAAATTTAGTTGTTGTTTTTTTTTTGTACCGCCGTGAAATGTTGTGAGTGGCTTATATTTTTTTAAACCGCCCTGATTTTATGGCTTTCTAGGATGGGCCAAAAATTCTATAATCGCACATACCTTCAAATTTACTAGTTAAGGAGTCAATTATTCAAAAGTAATCAAAACCTAATTATATATATATATATATATATATATATATATATATATATATATATATATATATATATATATATATATATATATATATATAAGTCCGTAGCGTACTGTCGGAGTTACTGATACGAAGTTTAGTACGGCATCCCGAGCGGGGACAATCGAATCGTCGTAATAAACTATCAGTGACTCCGACAGTACGCAACTTTGACTTATTAACTTTTCCCGGTCCATTTGTTTTTATATATACTCTTACTAACTATACATATGTATATATATACACATGTATAAACAGATCTGTTGCATTTAAAAAGAAACACCCTACATCGATATCTATATATCTATACATATA
>JAZHYW010003500.1:0-20822 GCA_037355805.1 Ixodes ricinus
GACCGCACCGTGCCAGCTTTCGCCAGCACTTGCAGGAGCAGGCTGATGAAGATGGTTGACAGCTTGGGTGGTGGTCTCCGGTAGGCCCCGGCTTACGATAGGGCACGGCACACGACCTCCCACCTGTCGTGGCGACCACCGCCCGAAACCTCCAAAGGCCCCGCTGTGATTTCCGGGACCTCTCGGGGAGAGTTAGGCGAACTTACGCTTATCCCGCACGGGAGCTCACCATGCATGCCACGCTAACTCTCCTGGTTGACGTGGTGGGGAAGGAGGTCTCGTTCCGGACAGTCCAAATGCGTGGAGGCCTCAGGTGCCCCGCCATGCGCATGCCGGTTCGAGCGCGTACTGGCTGGTGGCGGCGGCACGTAGTTCCGCTCGGCATAAAGAGCTTTTTCAATGAGGCGGGCGTCCCAGGCTAGCTCTTCAAAGGTATCAAAGGTGCGGTTGATGAGGTAGACGTGGTACCTTGGGTGACACTGTCTTCTGACACGAGCTACTCTGTCCGACTCCGGTGACTTCGGGTCCGCTCTTTTGAAGAGCTCTTGCATGACCCGAACGTAGCCGGACCAGACTTCCATCCGGGTGCGGCGTCCTTGCCTCGAGCTCTAGGAGAATCTGCTGCTGCGTAGCCTGCAGGCAGAAACTCTTCTCAAAGCCTTGTCTGGAAGTCCTCCAGGTTGGTGAAGGGGGCCTGTGACCCCAACCAGCACCTGGCGCTGGCTTGCAACGCCAGCGGAACGTTCCACTCCACGATAGAAGGCTTCCGAGGCACCGGAGGGCAAGGTGGTACGTCTGCAGCTCGGCCAGAGAAGTCTGCCACGAACTTGACTTCGTTGTACCCCATGTAGACTGGAACAGTCAAGTGTGGCCGGGGCGCTCGTGGTGGGGTCTCCTGCTGGCCAGGCGTGTGGGCCAGGCGCTGCATCACGAAGTCGCACATCTCCGTGACCTTCGTGAGCAGGCTCATTTGTGCCGCTGCAGCCATCGCGGCTTCCTGCTCCCGTGTGAGCATGCCTGCGAGCACAAAAAAACGCCCCTCAAAACCCAAAACAAGCGCAACCCAAGCACAAAAAAAGAAACGCCCCCCAGAAACCAACACAAGCGCGGCAAAACGATTGCCGCGGTCAGAAAACAAACAGTCAGAAACACGCAAATACAACAAACGCGGACGTCACGGAAGCACGGAACGAAGGTAGGAAACACGGGGTATAGGAAAAAGGCTTACCAAAAGAAGAAACCAAGCCCCGTGAAATTCCTGCGAGTGGGTAGCATACCACGGTTGGGCGCCATTGTGGTCGGTTTGCCTTGCTGCATACCCGACCCGGAGGAATAACACGGAGCCAACGGTTTCCACAACAAGAAACTACATTTATTGGACATGGACAAGACGATTAACATCGCTACCGGCGGTGCCGGAGTCCAGGCAGCGACCCTCTTGTGCGCCGCCTCTGATCTTCCTTATCAAGGCGGCGCATTCGATTTGCGCGTGGCCGGCGTCATGTCGCCGCCAAGTGGAAAAATTCGGCAACTTTGCCTCGCAGTCGGCCAACTGGGCTGTGGAGCCGCCAGGGTGCCCACACGCTTGATACTTTTTTGCCAAATTTTCAAGAAAGTGACGCACTGTATATAAGCAGCTGCCCGCGAACTTGTCGTGTCAGTCTGGCTCTCGCGCTTTGTTACGCCACCGAATCGCTGACTACTTCTCCGTACCCTTGTTGCTCTTCCTTTACTTCTTTTCAGTTCACTGTTCGGCTTCTCGTCAGATTCATTCGTTACGATATAAGTTGAAGTGTTTGGTGTCACAGTTCAACCGCAAAAAGGACGAACAAAGCAGATATTATTAAAAAAAAACTTTTACTTTTCACGACATTCCCCGCTGACTTGACTTTCTGACTGGCTGCTGATTCATTGCTGATTGAGTGGCCAGGCGCCGAGCTCCGACTAGGTCGCGCCTCTCGCTCCACCCGCCCCAAACTCTAGACCCAAGCGTCGTGCTTTTTTTGACTGCGGCGATACATTGGCACAAAGCCCGCGAAATCCCCACAAACTTCATGGACCTTGAGGAAAGAAGTTACGCGATTGACTTGCCCTCCTATTCTGTGACCAACTCTACCACTTGTGCCATGTTGATAGGTCGAGGAAGAACCGCCGTTCCAACGACTTCAGCGTAGTTGCTTGGAAACACTTACTTTGTATGAGACTTTGAATATATCTGTAAATATATCTGTAAATATATCCTAATTTAGGGCACTATCATCTGCGTCTCATGTGTAGGCATCTACGAATTATTAGCACGTTAGCGTATCTTCATCAGTCCTTTGGAAATCCCGTGCCATACGTCATCGTTTTGTTCATGAATATCTGAAGTCACTTCCAACGGTGTCTTCACTTGCAAGTAAAAGGAACAAATTACAAACCTCATTTACCTAAAAAAATACCGTTTGATTAAAAAAAGAGCGCAAAAAACAACGACATTCCTGATACTTTTAAACAGAGCCGGTTTATTGTTTTGTTGGAAAATCAGTAGTTGAAGTCAGACGGCGGCGTCTTTCCACCTTCTCTGTCGTAGAAAGCGACAACTATTTTCAATACTAAGACACGTTTTGTGGGCGCTGTTTCTGTTTTTTTTTTAAGAGTTGGAGTATTGGCATGGGAAAAAAATTGAAGGTGTGTTGGAAGAATGCAATAATCCCCATTACTTGGCGCCTAGAATGCAGTGCTCTATTCTGCACAAGAAAGTCACGAGATTCTTCACTTATTACCTGCAAACAAATTAAGCCGTTACGAATATTAGTTGCCAAGGAAAAAAAAAACGCGTTACCGTAACCGTTACTGAAAAAAATATCACATTTTACCGAAACCTTTCAAATATTGCAACTACTAAATCAACTAAAACGTGCAACGCTGTGGTTGTTGAAGATCTAGACACGAGTATGGTCGTGTTTTGGGCTGAGCATAAATTTCACACAGGTTTACTGCATCAGCACTGAGCGCTACACTATTTAGGATGGTCGCTGTTATCTAGGCCGCAGTGTGCGGTGACGTGGTGTAAAAAAACAAAATACAGACGCGAGTCAATCAAATGAACTTACGTTAATAATTTGCAATCGCCTAGACTCCACTCACATCGGAAGCTCCAATATAATCTGCTCGTGTAGTGTGTTATTGTGCAGACCCAATCATCCTTCTGCACATGTCGCTTTGGCTGGAAAGTAATAGGACAGTTATATGTACCTATACATAAGTTACAAAAAAAATTGCATAAATCAAACTTAAAAATGTATTAATTAAACCTCGAGCATATGTGTTTTTTACAATGCACATCGGCCGTCGTCTTTAAGGTTTATACACGAATTCCTTATTGACACACAAGCTTCTGGTAATGTAACTACATATATACACGGTATGTATGCCGTTAATATAAGTCTTATAAGTACGAGCAAAGCACAAAGTAGTAGCGCGAGAACATTGCCTTGAACTACTCATGCGTTCTGTGTGCACGCGTGCTCGACTGATCTGTTCAAAATGAAGTGCTCCATCTTTAAACGGCCCCTACACTTAAACCTAAAAAGCACAGATGTGTGCCAAATGACCATATTACGCATGTGAAAAATTAGAAGAGATTACACCATCATTATGTGACGTCAAATATACCAGTTCGTTAATAGCGGGGCACTGCATAGGTAACGCTTGAGAAATACTCTTTTTGCACTATATTTGCACATTTTAAGGATAGTCATTTTGAAGTTGCCTACCCAAGGACGTCTTTACTAGTCATTAAACGTATTTAATACGACATAGCTAATATACTAAATACTCTTTTATAAATTGATGTAATACACTTATCAGTTTAACCAACTGAGTTCATATAACGTTTGTATCGACTTCGTAAACTACTTGACAGCTGTTAAGCTATTGATAAAATAAAACTCCCTACCATTTCAGGGATCCCCATGGTTGAGAAGCCAGTTGTCTGCTCATACTGGATTGGGCTCCAACCCTCCAAAGTGCCAATTCAACCAGGCGTTTTGCGACTACATTTTCTTGGACAGCCTATATAATCCACTACCTTATGTTAACCATCTTTGGCGATGGATCCACGGGCGTTCAGTTTCTTCTGGGTGTCATAAATAGCCATTCAAAAAATACGACGATCAAGACTGAATTTGGGCTTTTTATAAACTACAAGATAAGTGTTATATCATTTCTTTGGAATTTGTACGACATCTTCGAAAAGTTCAGCAACTATATATTATATGATAAAATTCTCGTCCTCTTTGAAATCAATATATCATTAAACAGTAAAGCGGTAAATATTAAATTGCAACAAAAACCACTACACGTTTTTTTTTTTTTAGGGGTTGCATTTGGGATATGTCGCGCTCTTGAAAAACCGAAATAGAAGTAATTAAAGAAAAATCATTCTTATTTTGCGTTCAACTGAAATATTACTGATAAAAAAACTATGAAAGCAAAAAAAAAAACTCGGTTAATGAATACTTGTGAGTCAAGAGAAAATTCGATATTTAGCTTATTCTGCCATTACTAAAAACGATTGTCACCAGGGAAACTCACCAGGCATAAATCAAAATACGCGAGAACTTCGGCCCTTTCGCGTAGTTTAGAATGCTAATTAGAATGATAAAAATAATCCCGACCGCACCGAGCAGAATCTACAGAGGTTCCAAAAGAAGTATTGTACAGTTATGCAGACATGAAGCAGGTGGCAAATAATGGTGAGACGTTTGATGCTAATGTTCAATTAAAATTATGGCTAGGAGACCCGCATTACAGTGCAGTTTCTCTCCTCCTTATTCGTATCTTCGTTTGCAAACATGGAGAGCGTCCCGGCCCCGTTTCTTTACGCGCACATCTTTCTGAACCTGCCGCTGCGGGTTTGAAGGAAGCGGAACACGGGCCGAGTGTTATTGAATGGACCGCGGCCAGCGCGTGACCGGTGGAAAGACTTCGGCGGTCCAGATCCTGCCCTAGGGTCGGGGTTTGGAGACCACTGACTTACGGGGTCTGCCGCATTATCCTTCGAAAACCTAAACTTTTTTTTCTGAAAGTCATATATAAAGGTCAGACACTAGCATTTGTGACATGTAAGCATATCAGGAAGCCGCGAAATGTCCTTAAATATAAAATCGGGCTTGGAAAGTCAGTGTTTTGAAGTAAGGCTTGTCCAAACAGAGGCGTATTATGGCTATAGGCACTTGAAGCCGTAAGAATCTTACCAATGCACGTGGCATCACTGGAATATTGCACTGCTTCTTGTAAATGTATTTCTGAGTAGCCATGTCATATCACTCGGTATATCGTTGTTTCTTGGAAATTCCTCCTCGTGAGAACTATCTTCCTTCACAGGGACAACTGCTTGAGGGTGATTTGAGAGGAGACAGAACAGGCGGCGTCTTGATACTTTTATAACTTTTTCCTTGTTCAGGATAAAGTAATCTACTGATATATATGAGCGTAAAAGGTTTAAAGGAATAGTTTACATTTGATGAAGATTAGGGCTAGTCGAATTTATCTATAATGGATATGTGGTCAAGTGGTGTAGTAATAACACACAGTAACATATCACTAAATGCATCGAATTCAATTAAACAATATGTATATATATGTATATATATATGCGGAGGTAATTTAGTAATAATTCCCGATGCTTATTAATTTATATTAACGAATTAAGTTTTTTTTGTTTTCCAATAAAAGGTCAACATATAGCAGACGTGAACGACTGCAAAGGTTGAATGTATTTCAATCCTACAGGAAAACGGAGTGGTGTCCAAACCGTTTGAATTGGATGCGCTATGTTGGGCAAATTTTTCTGCGAAGGAAGAAACTAATGACCGTTTACGTCATACTTTTAGGTCGTACGCTTTCACTCTTAACGGAACAAAGGCGGATTTTGGTATTGCAACGAGCTTCGCAGGTTACATATTTTAATATTCGCAGTATTTACCTTCCACGGAAATAAAGATATGTTTACATTGGTTTACAACCACTTTGGAAGTGCTAAATGCTCATCAAAAGTTTGTTGAATTTTCTTTATCTATATTTATAAAAAATCCTGGCACTTTTGATGATAATTCAACTTATTTGGATAGCTAATTAATTTTGTTAGATTCCGTTTCATGGCATATGTGGCATGTCAGTTGAAAGCTATAAAATTACCGATTTACCAACTAAAATTTCGTTACAGTAGAGGCCAATTTATCAATCAAAATATTCATTTAAGAACGAGAACATAAAAAATTATTTGAATATCAATCTCTAAAAATTGCTATTTTTAATTTATTTTGTTTTTCTCGTATAAAGGGCTATCAGAATGGTTTAGTATAGGCAATAATAATCAGAACTAATGTAGTCTTTCGATATATAACTTCATACATTTAAAAGCGATGAATGCGAGGCTCTATTTTAAGACGCAAAACTTGGTCGTTATTATTATATAGCTATTAATCAATTAATTATTTTCACTTTGTCAGAGTATTCGGTGACTTCGATTTAACACAAGTAAAGTTGATGCATTCATTGAATATTATGCTGGCTATATGAGCGTTTTTCTACAGAAACCAACATAGATACATGGGAAATAAAAATAAAGTATCCACTGAATTGTATCGCGACAATTAAATGTATATACTACCCTGCAAAGGTTTTTATCCGGACTGATACATAAAACACGTATTTTCGATGTGTTATATTTTTCTATACGTAGTTTTCCTGAAAGACTCTATCATTCCTCATGTCTGGAGAAAATCTCTACGCATTCTTGCTTTTCTCTGTCTTTATTTTCCTCAATAACTTCTCAATGTGCCTACAAACCTTGCCTGATATTTCTATTTTTTTCAAATATATAGCTTCTCTTTCTTCTCCAATTACATGCAGTATAATGACGAACGTAGAATTTCTTATATAATTTAATAAAGAAAGCTAGTGAAAAGCGTTTAATCTGATCGAAAAGCGTAGTTAAATAGGGCTACTTTACAACATTACTCTCAATGCTTAGTCATCTACAAAATATAACTTTGAGGAACCAGGCTCTGTCTTGAGCATTCTTTATGACCGTATGTTGTCTGAAACTAATATTGTACCATTTTGTTTCTTCTTTAGACGCCGAGGCGATGGGTAGTTGCTTATGACCTAATTGAACTAGTCGCTCCTTTATTGGCTAGAATTATTCTTCCATAAATCACTGCACCACATCTGGCCCGCCATTGCGACGAAAAAAAAGAAGGCTCATTGTAATCTCAAGAACATTCGGTACGCTACTTGAGAACGAAAACTCCAAATAAAAACGGGCTCTTCATTCTTTGTTAAAACGATTCCCTAGGCCTTAAACGTTAACAATTTATCCATTTTCACGTCACAAAGGTTGAGTGGTCAAAGTGGTCAAAACACTTCAGAACTCAGCGCTATTAGGTACTTTATGCGATTGTACGTGCAGTGCTTATGAAAGTGAACATCGCACGCGGTTCACTGGAGATGCAATAATCCGACAAAAATCCAGCTACCTCGGTCACTAGTAGCTATGATCGTCTTTAGCCGTGCCGGTTTTGTTATCCATGTATCAAAACGACACAACCTACGACTAACCGTTAACGTACACGAATATTGTAAATTAGCAGCGTAATAGAGAACCGCTGCACTCTGCTACAAGGTATGCCCGCCTTTTTGAACATGTAAGCAACCAGAGATTGAAAGATTGAGACACGCGCAGCTTCTTGTTTGCTTAGCGTCCGTGGGAAAGTCTGCAGTTAGAAGGGAGAAAGCTTTGTGCCAGACCTCTTGGGGAATCAGTGAATACTTTTTTCTGTGTCGTGTACGATGGCGGCGTACTTTGAAAAAATATGCTTGCAGGAGTCAAGTTTGAAGTGTATGGTGAACCTTTTACTTAATTTATGGAGCGGGCATGAGAGCTTTGCAGCCATCACGATTGTTCATGTTTTTTTGTGTGCTAACGCAGTTTCTTAGCGTTTCGGCTTGTGGTTCATACACATAGCTGGCAGCACGGTGACAGCGTGGATGGCTTTCATCCTCCGGACGGTGAACTACCATCAGGCGCTCGTCGGCCACACTGTTGCCATTCGGGAAGAAATTCACCAAGGACCCATTCGTACTTTTATGATCGGCAGGATCGTATAGCACAAATTCTAGATAGGATGGCGGACACAGCGTGTCAGAATGCTTGGAAGCTTTGCGGCGATGAAGCTGATCCTGTTTTCTGTCTTACCATATTTGTTGAACGTTTCAACACGTGCATGGCCTCAACCCAGATTGCAGCACCGCAGGCAGCGCGAAATTATTCGACCTTTCAGCTGGCGAAATATCGTACGCCAAGCTTTCGTCGACAACAGTTTTTTTCTAGCTGATACAAGATCACCGACTATCTAATCCGTTCTACAATATTTGTAAAAAGATAAATATCTTGCCTACAATTGTGATCCTCTGGCCACAGCGCATCAGAGGGCATGGATGCTTTGGCGACATGAAGTTATCGGTGTAATACGTCTAACCGTTATTTAAACAAAAACCTTGCGTCTGTTTGAAATTCAGGGATGTTTGTTCGGCCGTGCTTCATGCCCTGGAGCTTGCATTAAGTATTTTAGAGTTTTGTTACCAATTTTATCTGGTTTTGTCGAGAGGAACCCCCGTTATGCACAAAGCTTAGGAAGAGCAACTGCAGAATAGTCAATAGACATTGCCTTGAAGCTTGAAACTTGCCTGATTGCTCGTCTCGAGAGTTATTTAATCAGCAAGAGCAAAATCGACGAAAGAGCGAAATATCGTCTGGATTTCTTGAAAAGCTAGTCAGCAAGAGTTCGAGTCGAGTTGTCGCATTAGCGAAATTGGAGTGGTTATAGAGACAGGTACTGAACCCTAATCTGCTGAAGCCATAAACAAAATATTCCACTGAACAAACAAGAAACAAAAAATGGCAATGCTGGAGAGGGTAGATCCTGTCAAACTTGCATTTTATTATTTGGTGTCCTTGACGACGATAACAAATACTGGGATCGGACCGCAAGATTTCGCAACATTTTTTCTGAAATCATTTACATTAGAGTTGATTGATGTGAAATTAGGGTTGCGGTTGATTGCATGCTGCGAGAGCGGGTCAAACGTCTGCGTGTTTAATCCATACTTCAAAGTGAGCGGCACGAGCTCCCAGTAGCAAAAACATAGCTCTAGAGTAGGGTCCACAAAATGTCTCTAATTAAAGAGCACACCGCTTTAAGGCGTCTACTCCGCAGAAACGCGCCCCTATAATTGTTGATTTTTCCTATTTTAAAATTGAGAATGCATTCTGTAATCGGCACATGATCTTATAGAGGCATCTGCTGCCATATGCAAAGAATTTGTCATTTTTATTTGAAGCGCAGGTCACGCAGTCGCCTCCTCAATTTGGCGAGCCAGATGCCATGCCCTGCAAGCTGCGTTCATATCTGTCCAGTACGATACACATTACATGTAATTCATATAACTTCTTACAATCACAGTTTAAAGTAATTTTTTATACTGCTTTAAATATTTTATTAGAACGTAATCAAAGCGTTATAGGATTATTTTAAACGCCATTAATTTACTTTTACCAGTTTTTATTTCTGCATCCCTTTCGGATGGCGCCCTGTATCTCCACATCCTTCCTGCCAATGAATTTACGCACCAAGTATCCACCATGAAGACGGTCTGCCGAAATGTTGTTGATTTAGAATATGGGTAGTTGGCAATCCTGTGAATCTAATCAAACAATAAACTTCACGAAAGCCTCGTTTTCGAACCGGCACACGAAGATGACGTCTTGTAGCTTTGAAGAAATTGAAACGTAACTTTTACTTTCTTAAGTAGCGGTGAATTGCAGTTTCTCTCAAGTAATCAATACATTTCATTGAATACGCTTTAACGAAAAGTAATAGTAACTGTATTGGATTACTTTTTTGAGTAACGTGCACAATAATGGTCACTGTATGCACGTCATGAATGGCAAGCTGTTACGTGTTTGATTCCACTGTAAATGCACTTTAAAATTGAGCATATCAAAGTCCGCATGCAGTTCGTTCAATTAAGGACGAAAGACAGTGCCTGTGTTTTGAGTAACGAAAATCCCGCTTGTTCTATTTTCTTTACTAACGTTAGTAGCCCGATACCAGAAAGAGACGATGGTATTTTATTGATAGAAATACCCTATGCTGTGTCACAGCATTTGACTATTTTCTCTTATTTTTTTTTTAGTTTTCGTGAGGGAGCGCGTCCGATTGTCGGTCGCCACTTGCCCCGCAGGTTGAGCGGGAGAGCCGGGGCC
This sequence comes from Ixodes ricinus, assembly GCA_037355805.1. NCBI lineage: Eukaryota > Metazoa > Arthropoda > Arachnida > Ixodida > Ixodidae > Ixodes > Ixodes ricinus. The sequence goes on from JAZHYW010003500.1 coordinate 10,316, forward strand.
ATCGGCTTGTGCTGCTTCGCGGCCCCCGCTAGTTGGAAAGCGAGCGAGAGGTCTCCTATCGAGGAGGGTGCGGCGGAATGTTGTGTCCCCAACTCGGGCGGTTTCTTCCTTTTTTTGTTGTTGTTGTTTTGACAAGAAAAATGAAAGCCGTTTACAACTCCCTGTAACGCCGAACTAGAGCGCAGCTCTTGAGGAGGAGGAGGGAAGGGTACTGAGGGGAGGGTAAACTCCTCCTCCCTCCTCCTCAACTCCTCATCCTACCAAATACTCCTCCTCCCTCCTCCCATCCTCCTCCTCCCTCCTCCCCTTCCTCCTTTTTTCTCCCCCTCCTCCTTCCTCCTCCCATTCCTTTTCCCCCTCGTCCTCCCCCTCCTCCTTTATCCTCCCCTCCTCCACCTCCCTCCCCCTCTTCCTCCTCCATCTCCTGCGCTCCTCCTTCATCCTCCCCTTCCTTCCCCTCCCTTCTCCCCTTCCTCCTCCTCTCTCCCCCTCCTCCTCCCTCCCCCTCATCCTCCTTCCCCTCCTCCTTCCTCCTCCTCCCCCCTCCTTCCTCCTCAGCTTCCTCCTCCTCCCTCCCACTCCTCCTCATTCCCCTCCTCCTTCCTCCTCCCCTCCTCCTCTCCCTCCTCCCCTCCTCCTCCTTTCCGCGCGGTGCATTATGGGATATTTCCCATGATGCACCGCGCGGTTACGCCGACGGCGACGCCGACGGCGACGCCGCTCAAGCTGGAAACGGGCGCCTAAGAGCTGCGCTCTAAAAAATGTTCCCGGAAAGTGAGGACCTCGGCTTGGTTTCAGCCGAGTCAAGTCAGCTTATGCCGAAACTGGACCGGGGATGGACGCTACGTGAAAGTTGGGAGCGTCAGCGGGTGCGGCGGAAGGCGGAACGCGGGAACAGCTCGGAGCGGCTCTGCAGGCCCCCAAGTGTGCGTGCTCGTGAATGAGTGTTGTGCCGAGGAGCATAGCACGGAGCATCCAAGCACGCAGAGACTTCCCCGTTTCGACCAGCGTCGCAACGGGCCCGCGTCACCCACAGCACTCTCCGGACCCAGGTTCGCATCACTCACCCTCTTAGAATTGTATAACGTTTCGAGCTATTATTGTGTTATACTTTTTTTTCTTTGTTTCTGTTTACTGTCCAGTGTGGACAACGCCTTTGAATCTCTGCTGTGCCGGTCATTTTGTATGCGTGAGTAGCGCCTGCACGCTAAGGAAAGCTGTGTGAGTTTTTTTTTTACTTGAATTTTATTATATGCTTTGCCCCTCTCGCGCCGCGCGCGAGAGGGGCAGGAGTTGATTTGTGCTTGTTTTCTTTTTTGCGTTTAGCGTTACGGTTTTAAGCGTGAGTCAAGTAAATCGTTCATTATATAAACGCAACGTCTCCGTCTCTTTCCTCGCACCTCTCAGTGAGTCCGCCCACCAGGATGTGGACCTATCGTCCGGTCAGTGGTCCTATCAAAATTATAAATTATGTTTGCATAGGACATTTTGGTTTTCCGAACCTGTGACATGCTGCGTTTGTTATGTGTGTTTATTAAGACGTGGCTCACCCTTGACATACCGGAGAGTGAACTGTTTTGTCACACGAAAACTTTGGAGAGGAGATATCCGATACAATGCTGAATTGTGAGGGGAACTCCTCTTGGCTATAAATTAGCCAATCTTTATTTTGAATTGCACCGATTCATACCGACCTGTAATTTGCTTTGGAATACCTCCATACGACGTCTTCAGTTGTAATGGGTGTGCAGTGTACAAAACCAGAGATAGAATAGAATAGAATAGAATGGAATAGTTTATTTCAGACATACATGTGTCATACATATGTCTGGGGGCTGCAGCAAAAGAAGGCAAGAAAGCCCTCTGACGAGGCCGCCAGCCCCCTCCCCCCCTCCCCCCTATAGCAGTCAACAGAAACAGCATACAATAATTTAGCGACAAGATTGAGATAAACATAGGCATCAGTAAATCATTCCGATCAATATCATCCATATAAACATATGAACATAAGCAATGCGTCACAATATAAACCAAAATATATGAAACAAAAAAAAATCATGAAGCAAAAACGAGAGAGAACTGCATTCACTGACATCAACATCGCATTATCAACAAAATCATCCAACGCACCGTCTGACATTAACACATCACAACACTTCATAACACCATGAAAGAAAAACATATTGAGGGCACTATATTTGCAATAAGAACACATAAAAGTTACATTTTCTTACAATAATCTAAGGTAGGCGATCAGCTTCAAGGAAATATCTTTTGACTTTTTTTCTGAACGCGTGGATTGTTCTACACTGCTGTGCTATTTGTACGATGATTGGGTGTTTATTTAGGAGGTTAGGAATTTGGTAATCTAGTTTTTGAGTTCCATAGTTAGTTCTAACATTTGGTTTTGTATAATTGGTACGCCTGAGATCGTATTCGGCAGGTTTATGAAGATAAGTATCAAGGAAATGTGTCTCATCATGCTTGATCTGATCAAAAATTATGATCGGCAATTTATGAGAGAGGACATGTTCTATTGGTAGTAACTTGTATTTTTCGAATGAGGGTGCTGTATGTTCGATGTAGCCTAAATTGTCAATAATTCTTACAGCCTTCTTTTGTAAAAGGAATATTTTCTCAGTATTTGTTTTCGTTGTTGTGCCCCACACTAAAAGACAATATTGTAACCGAGAATATACAAGAGCGTAGTACAGGTTTAATTTGAGCCAGTTTGGTAGTAATTCCCTTAGTTTGCGCAGCATTCCAATTGAACGTGAGATGTTACATCTTAGGTTATTTACATGAGTTGTCCAACCTAAAAACTCCTCAAACCATACTCCAAATAATACAAGGGTACAAATAATACTTTTATTGAACCCTTCAAGTGTATCTTCGGAAATTATAAGATTATATAATAACGTGCTCAATATCATTTTAGTGATTTATGTTGCCTCAAAGTTGACTGGTTTTTCGCTGTTTTTTTTGGGTTGCGAATGAAATCAAAAGCTTATAACTTTTTTTGCTTAATCTTTGAATTGTCTAATATCATCACTCATCCCTCTATTGTAACTAAATGCTACAGCCATGTTTTTGATTTGTGTTTAAGCCACGGTATTTTACTACTCAATAATATCAAGCGCTTTCCCAGCATTTGTTATCAATTTTCATTGTGATAACGCTGTCTTTGCCCGTTCCTCATAAATCAAATTGCAATCAATTAATTTGCAATTATACGAGGGCCGAGTAAGCATCCATCAATTCATCACTAGATGATGATTGCGATTAATTTGCTGTTGGCTTCGAGGGAATGTATTTCGTTGTAAACTTCCCGCTAGACAATGATAAACTATTTTATCTAGTCGATCTTTACAATCCTCATGCTCGCAATATTATATCACTCTAGGTGCGGTTATTCGGTTCCGGTTGCGTAATTTTCAGGCATATTCACTTTGACCATGATTGACTCATTTTCCAGAATGATATCTTATTAGTACCTCAGTGGTGCAAAAACATTCGAATGACGCTACATTTTAATAAATGTAAAGTCAGCACGGAATCAAACCCGAACGCCGGAACGCGTGGCCATCGACCTGGGCTTCTCCACCTGGAGGGCCCCTGAGAACTAATAAAAAGGCGCCGAGGTGCGAGCGTGCGGGTCCTACTAAGATGTGCTCGACTCTCGCGCGTCGTGTCTCGGACTTCCGCGTTTCGCTGGTGGCGCGCTGTAAGCGCCGTCACTCGGGGTGCTTTTCTGTCGCCGCACTTTCGCCCGGTCGACACCCGCGGCTTGTGCTCGGCACGATCAAGACAAAGCTAGGAGCAGCAGCAAGCGGCATGCGCGCGCGCCATCGGATTACGCCCATGGTGTCTTCTTCTTTTGGCGTGCACTTACAGCGCGCCACCGGCGAAACGCGGAAGTTCCAGACGCGCCGCGCGAGGGTCGAGCACAGCTTAAAAGGACCCGCACCCTCGCACACCGGCGCATTGTCATTAGTTCTCAGGGGCCCTCCAGGTGGAGCAGCCTGTGTCGATGGCCACGGGTTCCGGCGTTCGGGTATTATTCCCTGCTGGCTGTACATTCATCTCGTTTCACCTCGCTAACTAAAGTAATACATTTCATAACGCACTTCTACATCCCCAGTGACGCCTCGTTTATCATATGATTGTTCTGTGCACCCATCTTATTTCTTATATATTATGAACTACTGCTAGAACCTCCTTTGATGTTGACGCGAACCATAAAATTAGAATTTGCCGCAGCAAACTTGGACAAGCGGCACCCTCACTAGTATGTCTAGGCTACACTAACTTGTTATGGTACAAACTAAAATACGCTTCCCACATATTGTCCCTATTGCAGTCATGCATAACACACTGAAAACCATTCAAAACATATCACTTCTTTTTTTTTCTTCTTTTTGTTGACTACGCACCAATTAGTGTCACATCAATATTGCGCGAGTCCGAAAACTTAAGTACGCTTTCTCTTCGCTGCCGTGTATCTCCCCTATCTCTTCTTCATCGAACCTTTTGTCACAAAAGCCACATACAAGAAGTTTTGCAATCACCACCTCACCAGTTTTTCCGGTCTAGCCTTTTATTGATTATATACTAGATTAAATACCTACATTACCATTGACAATTAAATAGTTGAATATTATACACTACATTACCAGATTGTCTTTATAAACAACACTGCAATATTACCAGTAGCTCCACTTACTAACCCCTTATATTAGATATATAGTGTTTTAGTACTAGGTTAATTCTGAAATTATTCAGTTTGATATCAACACAGAAGGAGATTATGGGCTGGTTTTCAATTTAAATTGCAATGCACACATGTGACGGTAAAGGGTTACACGCAGAGCAAGGTAAGGCCACTTTGGAAATTTATCGAACAAATTGGCAATTCATTTACGCTGTGACATGCACGCATTTTTCGGTTTAAACCAATGAACGGATGTCATCAACAATTCTCATTAGCAGTCGACACGGAATCGGAGTGGGATGTCACGAAAACCGGAGTGGAGTTGTAATGATTTCAGCGAGCATCTTAGTTTGCACAGCACTGCGACAGGCTGCTTCGATAGTGTCACACACCACGCGGAGTGGCGTTTCAGTTTATATTGAAGCTGATATCAAAATGTGAATATAAAGTGTTTTAGTTGTGATCACCTGGGATTATTATTATGCGCACTGTGAAATTCTGAAAAACGTGGCCTTGGGGTTAGGAAACAAAAACATATGTACGAGGGGCGTTCATAAAGTTCGTATTATCGGCACAAAAATTAAAGGAAACGGAACAAAGCAGGCATGAACATGAGCGCGCGTTCCTCTAGTTTCCGCACAGTATAAACATCGCATGCTATAATAGCTCGGAACGCCGCTAGGGAGACGAGACAAAAATAGGCACCGCCCGTCGGTGCCAAGCACATGCAGTGATCCGTTTTTTTTTTTCATTTAAAGGGAAGCAATGCCAAGGATATTCATTCCAATCTGGAAGCGTTGTTCGGGGACAACGTCCCAGTTTACGACACTTTTGGTTAAATGGCACAGACGCTTCTAGTGTGGCCAAATAAGAGGAAAGCATTTCAAGGATGGCGACCAAGTGATTGCTGAAGTGGAGCGATTTCTGAACACTCAAGACGAGGAGTTCTATAATAACGGACTCCGTCATGTGGTGCATCGCTGGAAAAAGTGGGTAACTTTTGGTGGCGAAAATGTAGAGAAAGTCTCAACTCCTACTCGAGTTTAATTGCTGAATCTCTAATTCCTTCGTGGCAATATTACGAACTTTGTGAACGCCCCTCGTATACTGACCACTGCTCATACTTATGGTTTTGAAGCGTGAGCACTTATTTGTTTATGCAGACAGTTTTGAGAAGCCCCAGAAAGACACCTCGTATTAAACGGCTGATTTCTGAATTGAATGCCTACCACCCTCCTCAGTTCTTGAATGAAGATCCAAGAACAACTATTTCATGCCAGGTTGTTTTATCGGGCGGAACAGGCGCCAAAAGTAGAAATGAAGAGCATCATAGAAGGAAAAAAATATATAGTATTTTTTTTATTTACTAACACAAACATGTTTAGGGTATTTTCTGTGACGAACCACAGTAAGGGTAGGTAGGCTGGGCCATAATCTACTAAACAACATATAAGAAAGTACCATTGTCTTGCTCACATTTTGAAAAAGTGTAAGACGGAATAAAAAATTAAAGCAGTTTACAATTCTCTCTAACATCCGATTTAGAGCGCAGCTATTTGAGGAGGAGGAGGTGAGTTAAGGAGAAGGAGGGTATGCTTCTCCTCCTCCCTTAGTCGCCTCTTAGTTAGGAGAAAATTTTCTGCTAAATTTAGCGAAACAATTCTCTGCCAAATTTAGCGGAAGAACTTTCCGCTAAATTTAGCGGAAACATTTCCCGCTATTTCTCGCTAAATTTAGCGGAAAATGTTCCCAGCGGGCGCCTAAGAGCTGCGCGCTAAAACAAACGCTAGTGTGGGTCGGCGGAAATAATGCTAGCGTCCTTCACAGATATCTTCTCGAAGCCATCATCGCCAATGGCTGTATGCTCAATCGCTCGATCGTTTCCGCTAAGTTTAGTCAAATTGTTTAAACTATTTCTACGAGTTTTAACATGATTAAAGTTCCATCTGAAGGACCCTTGCATCCAACAGAAGCCGGCAGTTTTTATTTCTAATGTAGTCTAGGTAGAGGTTAAGATCGTACATTTTTCTTGAAATTAACATCGCTTTCTTGTATGCGTCCTCGTTAATCGGGTGACACTGATTTTTATGGTTCTGAACAGAAAGTATTAGCCTCTTTAGTTTAAAATAAAAGAAAAAATGCATGCTTTAATTTGTTTCTCCTATATTAACTAAATGAGAAAAAAATCCCCTATTTCTTACTTCAGCGCGGTGCATAATGGGACCGTTTCCCATAACACACCGCGCGGTTACGCCGACGGCGACGGCGACGGCGACACCGACACCGCTCAAGCCGGGTGCGGGAGCGTAAGTGCTGCGCTCTAAACATGCATGCTTTAATTTTGGTAAATAGAAAGTTTTATATTAAAACTAAAATATAGGTCAAGAAGGCTCGTGCTCCAGAAGACGGTTTTGCGGCCTCTTCCCCGCTCTGCACGCACCCAGATTTCGCGCTCTTCGTGCAAATAAAGATTACGGTCAACTCTCATTTTATCTTCCGAAATCGGCTCGTGGTCAAAAAATAAAGAAACTATCATAAATCCTGCCAGCACCGGGCTTCTGTTCTTGGAAAATTATCGATAGTTTCAGTTTAATCAATGCTATCATCCCGGTCGGTTAGAACAACAAATTCCGATTCATTACAACCATTCTAGATCAAATTTGCCACGAACACTTGGCGCACACATTCATAGTGAAGCACACTAAATGTAAATTAATCTCAAAGTAGAACAAAGAGGACGCCTTCAGCGCTTCCGTGTCTTCGGTTCGGTGACGGGCGTAAGCCTTACAAAATGTTGCCTCTGTTGCCTCGTCCTGTGCGGCACACCACCTGTCATCACTGGCCGTGCCATGTCGTGCTTCAAGGGGAGTCTTAGAGTAAAATTAGAGGGTTGGGGAAGTACTGGCCCACCAACAACTCTCCCCTCTGTAGATCGTCGAATTTTCCGGCTGTTGCCTCCGGGTCACTGCTTGAGAGAAGCACTGACCGACGCTACCGACGCCGAGCAGCAAAGCTGATCCAGCCGCTTTCGCAGCTGCAGCAGCTGCGATATCGTCTGAATTAGCACGGCCGATTGAAAGCTTCTCTCGGTCGGTCGGTTTTGGTTAGGTCGATGGTACGGCAGATGCCGCTATAACTCTGTATTTCAAGTCGACGGCGCCTTTTGAATTTTATCTAGGCGAATGTATCTAGGATGTTCCGCGTTGATCGCCGAATACTGGCCATGTAAATTTTCTAGGAGCGTGGGCGTGGAGTACCGAAAAAATAGAAAGTGAAAATCGGCGAGGCTTGCCTGAGCTCTTCGGTGAAAGACTACTGGTTACCGGGAACATGAAACCGACCAGAACATATCGGCGCTCAGTTGAAAACATAGAGTTCACTTTGGGCATGTTAGTGGAAGCTTAATGGCTGGATTTGCAACCATTTTAGGCATGATGGCATCCTACTCAAAACATGATGGTTCCTTGAATAACGGTTGAAGGCATTGATGGCAGTATACACGAGTGGTTATGAATGCAGAATAGAGTAATTACGTTAACTTTTTTTTTGATTGTGTTAGTTTTGGCCCCCTTTTCTATGGCTCATCACCGCTGCTACAATTACACGCAGGCTGTGTGGAAGAGGCAACATCACCGCTGCTACCATTACACGCAGGCTGTGTGGAAGAGGCAACACAGGCTAGCACTCCTGGACGACTCGCGCTGTCTCTGGGGTGCCATAAATTCTGAGCACAAAATCGGCACTCCTCCGATTCGTACAAACTTGTGTTAATTTTGGAGTGTGTTCATCTCTTGATTTCAGCCTACTTCTACGTGATAATATTGCGTCGCATGTTTTGGCAGCAGTTGGGGGAACGCTGAGTATCTATTCGCGGATATCAGTTGCGTATTCGGATCTTCGTAAAGAGCTGCTAGCCCAGCCCACCCGTAGTCAAAGAGTTGATTGTACTAAGGAAGCTAATCTCCTGTTTGAGCTCATATTACTGTAGTGTAAAATTGCAGTGCATAGATGTGTTCTATCGAAAGGCTGCACGGCCGGGAGATATAAAAAATACATCGTGATCTGTTGCTGCTTTTGTTGGCACCTCCACAATAGCAATGGCGTTACGACACAATAAAAGAGAACCAGTCACTTGGTTACCTTCTAGAGAGCGTCGAGGAACCCGCGAGGGACGCGATTTTCTTAGCTTGTCTTCGGGTTTCCTGCTGTATTGCCGCGTCTGCTTGCGACGATAATGGTCCAATAGCTGCCCCATTGTTTTTCTGCATTTCACTAAAAGCGATTAGCGATTTTTGCCAGCCGGCCCGTCACAATCCAAACACTCTCTTGGTTGTTTGGCTGCCAGTTTTTTATGTCATATACCAAGATCCGGATAAGTACCAGCGACCCAAATTCACAGACCGACTGCCAGCCCAATGCAGAGGCAGCGCTCGCATCGTCAGCTGTTATGTACCAGTTTCAGCCGTACCTCATCCTGTGGGGAAAAGAGAGGGGACGAGACAGGGTTAAGCATCACGTGTTAAGAAATACAACTTCGCTATGCTACTTGAAAGTACCCTGCTCCGGGCTTCCGCAGTAAACGAATGGAAGCGAGTGGCACAAAAAATAAGAAATGGGCACAGAAAAGCAGAGAAATAAAACAGTTTTGTGTCGCAACGGGCTGAAGTATAGTTAGGAGTACTTGAATATTTTTTTTCACGAGAGCTGGGGCCAGGGCTTTTCTTGGCACTGCCAAGTTCCAAATGTTCTGCTTTCCGCACCTTCCATCTAGTGCGTCTCAAACTCCAACATACAGGCTCCGATAATGTTGCATTTACACTGCAACCGTAGAAGATTGCGTCAATAAATGTCACATACACGGATATCACGTGCTATTCCTTGCACAGTACAGGGCCGCTTCGCCTCATACAGTCCCCTCATGTGTAGACAGTTTATCGGTACCAATACATCTAATTATGTGTTCACATAGGCTATGTTATGCTGGCACAGCAAATGATAACGTTTTTTTGTATTAGCTTTGTCGTTGGTTGCTAGGAACCGAGTTCAATCTATATCTTTGACTCCTATTTTTTTCACGGTTAATACCTCCATTTAAGGTAACAACTATTGCCTGCATTTTATTCTTCTGCGCCAACCATTTCGGGAATAGTGCAGACCGTCAGGCCACATTGTCCGTTTCACTATCTCTCCTCGAAGTCCGACACAATTTATCTGGTTGCTGTCCTTTCATGAAGTCATAGACACCAATATGTAGAATATACATCCTAGAAATTATCGTCGTATTCTTCTATATATTTCGAAATCATTGCAAAAACTGTGGCCATGATCGCCTCTGTATTTATCCATTTTCCAAAACATTTGCCATCGTTCATCCCTCCGTAAAATTATCAGGAGACATGTGCTTCATTAGCATACAGATGCCAAGACATCCCGTTCTACACCCCAGCGGAGTCGCTCAGTTGGCTGGCGGTTGTTCCTACCGCCAGTCCTCGGATGGTAGGTGTTCATATTATTTTCGCTCGGATGTTTGTTGCCGGCAGGAATTGATGTGGATAATTTGATCTCTTTTAAATTATTTTCTACTGCTTTATCGGCGTCTGAAAAGCATCTGTGCAAATCTCATCAAATATTGAATGATTCTTAATAATACAAGCTAAGCTATTACTGTGCAAGTCTTATTGTCCGTTAGTGAAAATTTCAAATGCCTCTTTTTTGTGTCATGCTAGAGCCTATCATCTTGTTCTTACGTGTGTCTTTAAGAGGCGACCCGCTATGGTATTTTAACATATACACAAA
>JAZHYW010003501.1:0-15185 GCA_037355805.1 Ixodes ricinus
TGGTGGCTAGAGAGTTGGAGTGTGTCGAGCGACGGCCGTGGCGCGCGGCACCGAAACGGAAATCTGTCGCCAGGAGGCGCCTCGGAAGGCCTGTATGCTATCCGACCGCGGCGTTTTTGGCTGCGTCGGGGCCGGAAAATAAGCTGCGAGCGGACCTTTTCCCGGCCACTTGTCGGCTGTGTTTTTTTTACAAGAATTAATTGGCGTGGCATAATGAAAGTCTGATAAACCTGGATTCGATAGTCGACCCAATTTTGGAGCGTCGACGAAGGTAAATGCGCACTTGAAGTCGTTCTACTCTCACCGCCACGTTCTCGTTCGCGAGTTAAGGCGCCGATTCCGAGATGTCATAAAAAATGGGGAAATTTTTTTTTAATTATTCTTTCGTGTACAACGTTGCCGAAATACGTGAAATGTCCACCGAGGTATCAGCAGCCGTGACGAAATTTAGCGTTTCAAGCCGCTGTGTCACGTCTGTCAGATGAATCGACGTTGAACCGCGCAGGCACTTGTAACATTAAAATATGTCTGAGGACACTGGACACTTCTGGTGCAATTACCCTGTGATTCAGAGCGGACGTGGCTGGCGAGAAACAACGCCAAAAGTTGTCATGACACAAAGCAAACAATGCATTTTTGGCACTTTACGTTTTTATTCAACGTGGAAAACTAGCAATGAAATACAAAATTGATTTTAAAAGAGAGTGAGCGAAGTAACATATTATACATGTTACATGAACCATTCCCGAACGAAATATTCAGGAATAGGCAATGTAATTGTCGTAACTTTGGCAATTAAAAGTTCTCGAGAATAAGCAATTAAACATTACTTTTGTGCTAACCCCCATACAAAATGGCTTATGGCGTATGAAGTGCATTCCACATATGGTAACAAATATATCTCTCTCGTGTGTACCGACCAGAGCAAACCTAAGGGTACCCAGAAACCGGTAGTGATCGTATGTTGCTCTTCAATGTGTAAAGACATATTTTCGATTGATCAAAAAAGATTGTGCCTCCTCACCAGATGAGTGCAGCTTGATTGTCGGGATCACACTGTTTTAGGCAGGACATAGGTATACGAACACAGGATCGAAGTACAGCCAGGATCTTTACAGCCATGGGCAAGACCCACAAGCACTCTGAGAATGGACATACCTATCATGGTACCATGCAAAGGGCATACCTTGCAGTCAGCGTTCTGCTTTGAAGTCTATCAGGACAAGAATGACAGTACCGCAAACAATTATTAAGTACCGTCGCATTTTGGTCACTTTACTTCAAACGGCCTGGTTATAACAGAACACAAAGGACAAAAACAACCAGAGTCTAGAGAAGCATATTTTAGCCTAGTCGAGTACTAACCTCTTGAATACCGAGGCACACCGAACAGTCCAATGATGACACCTCCGCTAGGTTTTCATGTCGTTGCATAGAAATTGCAACCAACTAAAGTGGACACCATTGTGACACTGCGACGCCAAATTTTATGGAGAGTCCATGGTATAAAGAACATTAAACTCTGTGCGAAAGACCAGCGACAGACAGCGTTTTGGGTAAAGTGCATCTAAAAGGTGCTTCTAATAAAGTACAAAGTAAATGAGACGTTATAACGTCTCATTTACGTACCAGTAATACTTAATAATTTACTTATAAGTAAATTATTAACTACACAGGGAGCAACGTACTTGAAGTAAAGTGCTACAAATACAATGTACTTTCAAAGTAAAGTTTTTAACACAATCTTTCATGATGCCCTTTCATTCCCCATACAGAGATTTGTTTTTTTAATTGGTATGCATTGCCAAGGGGTAGTCAAGGAGCCTGACCTCAAAAACAGCGGCGACAATTTAGTAAAGTCAAGTGGCCACTAAGTCGTTTTTTTTTTCAGGATATGGAGCCAAATTCAGAAGACCGTCTTCTGAATTTGGCTCCCTACCACTGGATTGTTGCACCCAAGGGGTTAAATGGTTAAATTCACTAGGAGAGAGCATATGACGTAGTCGTAGCTTCCGCAAGCAATTCTCTCATAGAAAAATCCCCCTCCTTTAATAAAAAAATAAAATAAAAATAAGTGTACAAGCGAGCTGGTGATAATTAATCATGATGTGACACCTGCGATTGGGGTGCGAAAAAATTAAGGAACTTTCAAATAGAAGGAAAGACAAAAGAGAATGTCTCAAAACAATGCTCTCTCTGTTGTTGTTTTTTTGCACCACAGATTTAGGTGCTACATTATGGTTAATTTTTCTCTCCTAATATTTTAAACCTCCTCGCTTGCGCTGACCGACCGAGAAGTAGCAAGAGCAAAAAGCTACGCGAAAGCCGCTCTTAGTACAAACGGGGCGATGCGTCGTCTGCTCACGTTTCTGGTGAGAGTGGAATATCCCTCCCAGTATTTCTTCGGAGTTGACAAGGCATCACTTCGTGATACAAATTTAACAAAACCAAATTTGGGGAATGTATCTCGAAGTCGGGAATTGTGTACTTTCCTCGGAAAGTAGCAGAAAAAAAAATACTTTAAGTACAGTCACAGGGTCCGATCGAGTAAAGCAAACCCTGCTTTTCGGCCCGCGTAAAAAGCTACGCATCGCAGAACGCTCATTCTCCGCCCAAAGGTAGAGCTAGAGGTCCCAACCAGATGCCAAAGTTTTCAGCCCGATCCGATAACTTAATCAAAAGTTATAAGAGATTTTCTGAAAATTTTAATGGGAAAATGGAGCCCATTTTTGCCCGTTTTCGGTTCCTGGTGCCATAGAGCCCCATGTGTTCGAAAACTCCGTCGGCCGCCATTTTCCCATTGAAATTTTCAGAAAATCACTTATAACTTTTGATTAAGTTATCGGATCGAACTGAAACTTTGGCATCTGGTTGGGACCTCTAGCTCTACCTCCAAGGAGTCGGAGCGTTCTGCGATGCGCAGTTTTTTCATGCGGTGCCGAAAAGTAGGGTTTGCATCTTTCTCGATCGGACCCTGTACATAGTTCGACGTGAGCGCGTTGGTGAAGTTAAATAAAAACAGAAAGAATAAACCTAGAGAGACGGACAGAGACATCACCACCAAAGAGGTGATGTTCTGTCCGTCCCTATGTTTATTCTTTCTGTTTTTATTTACAAGTACATACTCGGAGAATGTACTTCAAGTAAAGTACAAGTTTCCTAAACCTAATTTAAGTAGCACTTTACGTGCAATGTACTTAAAGTACTTCCCAACACTGGCCACAGACGTGTTCAGCAGGACGCTACGAACCCCAAAACACCATTCATACAGCGATATCTCGAGCGGATCGAGCGATACTTTAGAGAAGTATCGCTCGATGTACCGCTCTGTCGAAGTGAAGTGCGCACACCCCGGAGTTTCCTGAATATGCGTGTCTCCCCTCGGAATATTCCTGTCCCAGTGAGAGAAGAGGACTGGATCCTTCGGGACGGCGAACAACGTGTGTTTTTCTTTTGCAGACCTGTAGCCTGTCGTGCATCCTGAAACGAAGCAGTGCTTCGCTCGCTGCTTTTTCTTTACGCCGGAGGTTGACGGGGCAACGTCCATAGTCTCGGCGTGTCACCTGACGGACGGACATGCAGGAACGGTTGAAATAAATTCCACGAGCGCTGAAGAACAGATGAAAGCGGGCGTGAACTCGTCGCTACCCGCCAGGGTTGTAAAAGCTACTTCAAAAATGTACCCACGATACAGTTACAGTTACTCATACGAAAAGGTACCTAAGTACGTACCTAGGTACTCGCTTAAAAAAGTACCTAGGTACAGGTACAGTTACTTTAAAGATACTTTATTTTCCCCGAATTCGTGAATATATATTGGAAGTAAAGCTTTTTATACTAAGGATAAACACAAAAACGAGTTCGATAAAAGTGCTTTATTGGTGTCAATGCGAGAAATAAGGAAAACCGTATTCACATGAGCCGGTGCTGACGTCGAAGCGCCCAGAATACGTCGGCCGCATGAAGAAATGCATGAGTCGAGAGCATATGCACCTAACCTTTGCGACATCGAGCGGAAGGCTTCAAGCTTCCTCGTTTTTTTTTTTTTTCTTCTTTCGCTAGTTTGAAGAAAATATAAGCCTTTATTTTTCAATTTTCGGAACTTTCTCCGTTTTGATAACCGCCAAATTTGAGTCTGATTTATTGAGTGGAAACTGTAATATATACGCCATGTTACATTTCTTTACGGTTGTAATTATAATTCATTTTCAGTTATATTTTATATTGTATTTACGGCAGAAGAGAACCCCCACCAGGACAAGATACAAGCAACAGAAACTTTGCACATCTTTCAAGTTATCTCTTCTCTTGTATAGTTGTCAGAGGAGCTTCAAACACGCAATGAAGGAAGCAGGTCGCTATTTTCCCTAAACGTAGTTCCGAAGCGACTCGATAAATTTGTGTCGCTTGAACGGCATCGCTAATTCCGCTGTTCGCTCAAATGAACACCGCCGTTCGCTAAAGCGTCGTTCGATGAAACATCATGGCCGGGGCTTCGTTCGCTAAAACGTCGTTCGATCAAGTCAGTGCCTCCCAGGTCGTACCCAACTCAACGTTAATCACGGCACATGGTAGTGTGTTAATACTTCAGGATTTATAGTTTCTACCGTTTTGATGAAGTGAATAAAAATGTACCTGTAAAAAGTAACTTCACTTAGTTACAAGTTACTGGAAAATGTATCTAAGACACAGATACAGATACTGAGAAATGAAAGTACCTAGGTTTGTACCTCAGGTACAACAAAAGTACCTAGATACCGATTTCCAGTTACTTGTACCTAGGTACTTTACAACCCTGCTACCCGCCTTGCCGCACGGAAATCCCCGCTCCAGCGCTCCAGCAGCGCGCGCCTAGCATACAGGTAGAGTAACTCGTATAGGCTCTGCTTGCAGAGCCAGAGTATCGCGTTCCTTTTCCTTTCGCCGCCATCTCCGTATTGGCGGAGGAGTGGTCACGTGGGCAGAACTGGAGCCGACCTTCGTGCGGGAAAGCGGCCTTCCAGAGCGCCGAGTTTCGGGGGAACATATTTTCCGCTTTGAGTTCGCAAAATCTAGATCCTAGACTAAAATCGAACGAACCGAAAGCTTCCTAAGTCATTAAACATTATGTGCGTCAACTGGGTACAATACAATCCTCTTTTTTTATAACGCGAGCGATGTTTTAGGACATCCGTTTCCAAGGTATCGGAAGCAGACGACACGGACGACGATCGCGTTGCTCGCGTCTGCGGTGCGGGCGGTGCGGCTCTCGCGGAGTGATACGCGATACGCGACCGGCACATCCGGCCATCTTGGCGAGTCGGCAAGCTCTCGTCCGAAAGCGAGGGGACGGCGTTTTCGTCAGTCGCTGCGTCGTTTACCGCAATGAATTGACGACTTCACTTCACACGCGACCCGCAGGATCCGCGGGTGCGATTTTTGCGATCGAGAGGGAAACAGGAAACGACGGGAGGACGATGACGGCGAATGCGCGACTCGTCGCCGCACTATTTTCCTTGCGCAGCGCGCCTCAGCACGCCGCCTCGCATCTGCGCCTTCGCGTCCCCTGCAAAAACCGACCGTGGCTTCCCGCAGTGCTTGGCTCCAGAATGGCACCATTGCGGTACTCTGCTCCGCAAGCGGAGCATATACAGTTACTCTAGTCCAACACTGCTTCCGACGCCATCTATGAATACGCGCGTCAGACGCAGCTCACAACTAGACTCGGTCGTCTGCGTCGCCGTCCGCCGTTGAACCTGGGATGTGTTCTGGCCCTACGTTTACAACAAGAGGGCTATGCTTTGTAATTTTACAAGAAAAAAAACGACGTGTGAAATACACCTTTGACGAAGTGTTTAGATTGCTACGCGCAGCCGTCGAATTTTACGGTCCATATTAGATCGAGCCTGGTGACATGGGGCACCTTACATATCAACGCGTAATAAATTTTGGCCCTGAATTACATAAGCTGACAATTCATCCTGAAATACATCCTGTACGAAATTGACCCCTAATAATAGCATAAGTTTTATTCCCTCGTCCGAAGACTTCATCAAAATAGTTTAGAATTTCCGATGTCCTTCTTTTGATCGCAGTATCGCCATGGAATGGCAAGGGACAACGATAAAGTTATCAGTATGCCGTAACCACTGATATCTCTGACAATTGCTGGATCGCGTGTGCCCACTCAGCGAATGCAGCCACTGGCGGACATCTTTTGGTAGTGTTATATTACCTCTAGCCAAGGTACAGCTGCTGCAAAGATGCTGCAGCCACTATCATTTATCCATGGCAGACAGCTTTGTGGCAGTTGTGGTGCTGTGGTGGGAGGCTGCCATCAAAATAGCGTGGGTGATAATTCGTGTTTGATTGAAATTGTTTGACAAAACATAATTTTCAAACCCTGCCAGCACGGTAGCCCGATCTTTGAGGACCCGGCGAAAGTTCTACGAAAGCGCAGAACCGAGGAAAAGCAGCACAGCATCCATCGAAAGTCGCATCGAAAGAGAGCATCGAAAGCAGACGCCGGTACGGAGTCTGCTTTCGATGCGAGCTGCGCTGCTTACCCCCGGTGCTGCGCTTTCGTGGAATTTTCGCCGGGTCCTCAAAGGTGAGGCTACCGTTCACGTCGGGTTTCACGAATCTGCTTCGTCGAACAACCTCAATCAAGCACGAAATATCACGCACGGTACAGTGTACTAGATCTACGGCTACTTTATAGCAGCCTGCCGCCATGGCGCTGTCGCCATTTTACTATGATGGCTAGAGATGATATAACTCTACTAAAAAGATGGCCGACCGTGGCCGCATTCCCGTTCATAGGCGGAGCTGGTCAAACGCGATCCAGCAAATAGACATAGAGATCAGTGGCGGGAACCGCAAGACACAGGTTATTTAATTTTTTATATGTACTATGTGTACATATATAATATATATATATATATATATATATATATATATATATATATATATATATATATATATATATATATATATATATATATATATTACTTTTCACTCGGTTTACACACCGGTGTGGAGGGAGTCTGCACACGGCGTAAAAGTTAAATCGTGAATACGCCACGTAGGGACAGAAAAGTGTACTACCAACGCCTGTCGCAAATTTGTTTCCATGAGTGCGAGAGTTCGGAACTTTATTCAGTCAAGAACTGCCACCATCCCATTTGAATGACCACTTTTTTTCACGAGGTTAATACATATTTTTTTCAGTACTCCTTTCTTTGTGCCGTTTTCAACTCTTTAAAGCCAGCTGGCAAAGCAGGGGCTTCCTGAATAATAAAAGTATGTTGAGGTTGTCCAACATATTGTCTAGAAGCTGCCCTTTGTCTCACCTGTATCTGTACTTCCTTGCTTGGTGGGTTTGGGTGGTGAACAGCTTTACAAAGAGTACCCTTGTAATGTTGATAAATAGGACGAAGTTCACCTGCGATAAATAAAAACAAAATACGGGCAACAGTATTACACAAAAACAAATTATTTGCTGTGGCTGATGCTCTTCATGCTTCGGCAAGAGCTCGTGAGAGAGTCGGTTATAAATTGTTTGTTCATTTTTATGTTATGTTTTTTCATGCTATATCAAACTGGGTAAGCAAATTGGTTTACGTGTGCATTGTAAGGTAATGAACACCCGAATTACAATACCACCTACTTCTCGTAAATCTGCAAACTGTTTGTGATTGCACTCAAACTTAAGTGTATCTCTCTTCGATGAATTGATCAAATAAATATTTACGTTTATGAAGTATTTATATCGTATCACTTTATATAGAGCAAACTTTGTTTTAATTGACTTATAATAAAACTCAGAGACCGACATTTTGAATCGCTCTTCGGAATGTGCTCTTAGATCTTCCGATAGCCTGAGCACGCACTTTCGCTCTGCTCATTGCATAAAAAAGCGTGTAAAACTACGTAATTACGAAATACCTTGAGAGTGTACTCAGTGACAGGTTAAAAAGCACGACATGTTTCGTCCGGCAACCACAGCTACGTCGGCTCCTGTAGTCTGCAGATCGCTGCGCCTTTTCTGTTTGCGGAAGGCTTACGTTATAGTATGTGCTCGGCGTAAGGCACATAAGACACAAAAGCCGCAAAAGGCACAAAGCCGAAAAGTCGGCTGCCCTCGGTTAAGCGACGCTGAAGCTCGGGGAGGCGTAACCGATCGCATATCTTGCACCCGAGGAAAGTGTCTGGTCGCCTTCGACCTTTACGCGTGACGCGAGAGATGAAAACTTTCCGATTGGCTGTCTTGATGTGACGTAGTCGTAGGATTGAGATGCAAGCTTTCCGGAAAATTTAAATTGTCGTTTTACGCTAAGAAAGGAATCCGGACTATAAAATGCTCGAGGTATACACCTTTCCAAAAAACGCTCCTAGGCCGCCGCCATGTTGCTGATGCTGATGCGGCTGGTGCGACTCGCGCGCCCTCTATCAGCTAGAAATTTTCTGCCACTCTCTTGGAGCTGTGAAGACCCGCTCAGCGCGGTTCTCTACCTGTGTTTTTGCGGTTTTGCATTCGACGTTTTCTCGCCCCTCTTGAAAGTTTCCACTTAATTTTTTTATGCGTGCTGCGTACCCTTTCTGTGTTATCTTCCATTGTGCGAAATAAGGCTGGTAAGTGCCTGCCATTCAAGCTTTTCTGCTTAACATTCACGGGAAACGAAGAAGGTGAAAAGCGTCGAACGACCCTCGACGCGATTTTGCGAACATTGTTCTCCCCTCCCAGAGATAATCCGCGTAGAATCCTCAGTCATCTCCAAAAATAGTTGTCCGGGTTGGGGTGGGAAACGGGTCAGTCGCGTTCGATCCTTTGACTTGGTGCTGTTGTGAAAAAAGGAAGCTCTCCACGAAACGTGCCCCAAAACGAAGTCATCTTGGATTCCGTCCGATCGTCAAGATGTGACTGTTGTCGACTGTGACTGTGTTATTTGAGATCTTTCTCAAATGAATTCTTTTCGGATAACGCTGCATCGTGTGGTACGTACAATATATTGTTCGAATGTTAACACTTTCTAAATTGTATGTCTGTGTCCTGTTCATCGCTAAACACGTTATTTGTGAGCGTGACAAATGCATGCCTTTCGGCTCTCTTCTGTTGTAATTTATTTTTGACAGCTAAGCGCTTTGTTGTTTGTCAATCGGCGAATCGTGCGGAGCCGTCAAAACTTACCGTAAAAAAACACAAAAACTAGAACTATACATTCAAGTCGCATTCGTTCTGTCGCGCGCGTACCCAACAAAAATAGTAAATAGATTTTTTTTTCTTCTTTCAAATGTGGTACAATGCTTTCTCAATGACCTCGGGAAAATGCATGCACCATGAAACACAAAATACAGCGGGAAAAGATGAGAATTTATCCGCCAGCAGTGTTTAAAACTGCGCCTACGCAGGCTGCGCCTGTCGAAATCACAGCTCCACTCGGTTAGGGTTAGCAGGGACGCCGGTGAGAGCCTAGCCTCAAACCCAGTGACTGGGCTTGAAAACGGTTTGCTGCCCCTGGGGTCGAGTCTTTTTTGGAAAGGTGTATACCTAAGTACTTATGAGTTGTGAATGCGAAAGCATGCACGCCGCTCTTCCGCTCCCTTCTTTGCGTTGACGGTCGAGCCCGCACGCTGACCTTGGGCGTGGAGCAGTGGCGCCGCTGCCTCGCGGACACGGAGCGCCGTGGGCTGACCGCTGTTCAAACTGAGGCGCAGCGGCCAATGGGAGCTTTGTCGACGCTCGCCAGCCAATGGGACCGAAGCCGAAATCCATCAGCTTTACTCCGCTCCTTTGGGATCGAGGAAACTAGGTACCGTTGTCTAGGCTTTTCGCGTGGTTTCATAGCTGGGAGCTGGCTTCACTTGGAGAAAGGATTTAAGGTGCCGTTTGGCGTGGTTTCAAAGCTGATGACGTCGGCTCGCTCCATGGGAGAGTTAATGCTTTCGCATGAAAACGAATGCCTGTGGGTTACGTAATAGAGGACCGGCAATCCAAATTAGCACATAGCGCAGAATTTTCGAAAAATGTTTCGCGACCCCTTTAAACAAAAGAAGAAACCTTCTGCGATAATGGCACTTAGCATGGCGGTTCACCGTGCTAAGTGTCAGAACGCAGGCCTTCTGTCAAGGATCAGACACATTATGAGCCTTGTTATTCGCAGAGTACATGCCGTAAATTGCAGCAATTGGCTCTGCCAAGTTTTTGCTGGAGAGTCAGACGCTCCAGATTTTTTTTAGAGTAATTATGTTTAATTTACACCAGCTACTTTGCGCACTTACCTTCAGATCAATAAAAAACTACACAGTGCGCAAAAACGCGAATAATACCTAGTTGCAAACAAACTGAAATATATATTTCAAGTTTATTGGTAGCCTTTAATGTGCCAGACTTTTCCCGCCCAGTTATTGCCTCACTTTGTTTATGGAAACCAATTTTTTTCCTTACTGGATAAAATATTCGGCAGGTGTATTACATGCTCTCAAAAATAACCCAAATGAACAACGCTTTTTTCTTTACTTCATAGTACACCTTCTTGTAAATATTAACCAAATTTTCAATTTGAATCTTTATTCCTGGGCTATCATAAAAAGCAATGCATATGCATTGCTTTTTATGGTGGTTCAGAGTTTATTAAGGCTCGTTCATGAAATAGTGTTCGGACCGTCAATACATAAAAAGGTCAACGTTTTGGAACACTTCCTCTTTTTTTCTATCCGAAAAACAAACCTTGAAGACAGCAAACACATCTCCCCACAAGCAACTCACTCAGTTCAAAAATGATAGTCCGGCTTCACCCGAATGTCACTCTATTATAATCGACCCATCATGCTGTGCAATTAATATTTCAAGCTCGAGGGCTACACAATTCCGTGTGAGCGCCGCCCGCTTCATTTGAGAATGTGTGCTATGAATTGGTCAAAATATGTATGTGTCTTTCTTTTTAGTGAACACCAGGCAACTGCATAAAGATGAAGAATTGCACCAGTGCACCTTTGCGATCACCTTTCTTACTGAGGCCTATGGAAAAGTATGATCTTATTATTTCTTTAACTAAAAGTACAGACGGAACTCGACAACATATGTTTGAAATATATAAACTCCATAAAAAGCCACGATTGTAAAACGAAACTAAAATAATAAAAATAAATAGTTTAGGGATACACGTCTTTTAAATATTATTCCTATATTGGAAGATATATAAATTGTGTGTAGTGACGTAGACAATATATGGAGTAAAAGGAAGAGCTACAAATATTACTTCAGCGTTAAGATTTGCATTTTCGTTACTTGTTCATAATATTTCCTGGTATGTCTTTTTTGATGGACTCTGAAGAAACTAAACCTCTCAGCTAAACGTCCGCTGCGCTATAAAGCTTCTCGCGTTTTTCTTTTCATGTCCGTTCCAAATTGCCAACAAATATTTAAATATATTTATTTGAAAACATTTTTTGCAAAGCAAGTTCTCATTTTATGTTATATGTCTAGGAAATCCGAAGTTGGTCTGCGAGAGTACGGTGACTTTGGATGACGCGATAAATAAGGATTTTAAAATGCATCATGCAATATTAATTACGCGACCTTACGCAGGTGCAAAACTCGTTCCGATCTAAACGGGCAGTGTAATGGGATAGATCCGCAAAGGTAAGAGTTTTGTTCCTCGTGTGTCGAGTTGTGGTGTGCAAACACACTCGGCCACCGATTCCCTGCCTAAATATTTGCCCTAATTACGATTCAAATATATCCCATTCTCCGCAGCATTGCTCAGGAGAGTGGAAGAGTTAAAAAAGTGCTTCATCGAGCAAGAGAGCGCCAAATATTCCACAACGCGATCAAGCAAATTTCTCCACAAATTTCTACGGTCGATAATAGCCTTACCACAATGGACGCCGTGATAGGTCCTCGGATAATCCAGAAGTAAGATTTTGTGTCATTTGTTGTCCAGCAACTAAAGTGGCAGACGGGAAAACGAATCAGCATTATTTTCCGAAAACAGCGACTGGACGAGAAAGAGTATGGGTGTCATATACTTACTACGTGTCTTCAAGCATTGCTCTTACTGCTACCCAAGGAACAAGGAACAGTATGGGAAGCCCTGCAAATTTTATACAAAACTTTTCAGAGTTGCGATGTGGTGATGATAACGAAAAATTGGCGAATGGCATATATAAACAATTGAATAAATACTTACTCATAAGAGTAAGCACCACACTTGGTCTTCTATATTTTACACTGATCTTCGAATAAATTCGATGCACAATCTACTCAAAACCGTTTCTCAATAGAGGTGTTAAACTTCTGATGACGCTAGAGTAGCGAGATCTTGAAATCGTGGGCGTCCTTAAAAGTTGGCTTATCACAATACTACTAATTTAAAAGCAATCGCCTGGACAGGCCATTGAAAAGGAAGTGCAATACTCTGAATCCTTCTGAGGTGCGCGATGGTCTTGAGAAGTTGCTAGCGCACTAAATACGTCACTTGATATGATATGTCCGAGATACGAGAAGCACTGGCTACTCTGTCAACAAAAATAAGTGAGAGATATTCTTACTGGAAGAGTAAGCCTAAGAAAAATATGACTTACCCCAACCAAGAGCGACGTATCTTATAATCCCCGAACTGTCCGTGAAGAAGGCGAGGAAGACGAGGCTGTGCAGGTACAGTCCCTCCATGAGGATCCAGCAGTAGTTGGCCATCAGCACGTAGTGCCAGAAGCTCGTGAACACCTTGCAGTCCACGTTCTGAAAGGCAGAGAAAAAAGCGGTATGCCATTTTTTACGACACAGATTTTATCTTAAAGTGGGCATTTCACACAGAAAAACTATTGAGCATTTACAGACACGAACATTGTGTGGCATATGCGCCTGAATGACCAGGAAAGTGATTTTAGGAATCAGGCTAAATGCAATACTCTATTCTTTATTTCACTTTAGATGTATCGGCAGCCGGCGCTAGAATCCAACGGAGCCCTTCAAGCATCGCCAAAAGTTCATCATCAAGGCGATAGTTGTTTTGGCGTGCTGCATATCATCACCTAAAACAAAGCGTAGGATCCCGGAGCATTTACTGTTCGTGATGGATTTGGTCGGCTATAGCAAATGCATGAATGCGATGGGCGATGTGACACTTTTTTGCGCTGTTTAATTTGATCGAGCACCTAGCGTGTTTGTTTACCCCCTAAAGGTGACCACGTGCTATTGTTTGCCCCGACCTCAACCAATGAAAGCGCGCGTTTGACCGTCTCGTCATCGTACGCTGCCCGGGCGTTATCCATGCTGCCTTTTGATTGGCATGCTCCTATTTGCATGCCGATGCGCCGAAGACAGTTGTTGGAACACTTGCTGGCCGCATAGTGCGGTTAAAGTCAAGAAGAGCTTAGAGGGAAATCAAAACGCTTCCGTATTTGAGCAAAAAAAAAAGCCTAAATCGACTTTATATGAAATTCACGAGTACGAATATTTGGCGATGTTGGCGATGAGAGAAGGTAAGAAAGTGGAGGTCAGTCAGTCGCGTATACTCCCTCGGGACGAATTTTTCACAAACTGTTAGGAATATCAATGTCATATTTCAGATCCCTGCGCCAAGTAGCCACAGCAGTGCATTCAGAATAGCGCTGAAGCTGATAAACTCACCCGTGCAGTCAAAAAGCGCTGCGTGCTCTCCCTCACAAGCGGCACGCGCAAGGCAGTTGAGACCTCTGGGTATGACGTCCGACCCAGCGGTTTGTTTTTCGTTTTTTTTTATAGGTACGCTCGGATCAAATACTCGTGATATTTCAATTCACAGAACTAGATATGCTAAAATTCACCTCTAGCTCGATTTTAATACACGAAATGCTTTTTTTAACGCCAGATCCCAATCCTAAAATTTTGTCCGTCCTTCCGTGCGTTCGGCCGTCCGCCCTTCCGTCCGCGCATTTTCCGCTAAATTTAGCAGGAGAAATGGCGTCACGTGACGTTACGTGACGTCACTTGACCTATAGACCTTGGCAAAATTGACGCCACATGACCTATACATCAACTCAGTTTTCCCGCTAAATTTAGAGGGAAAATTCACGTCTTGTGTTTAAAACATCAATTCAGCTTCCACGTTAAATTTAGCGGGCAATTCCACGCTTTGCGACCTAGACACGAACCCAGTTTCCCCGCTAAATTTAGCAGCAAAAATAAACCTCACATGACCTGACGTCACGCGACCTATAATCCCATTCACTTTCCTCGTTAAATTTAGCGGGGGAAATGTACGTGACGTGACAAAGCGATTCCCTCGCCGATTCCCTATAATGCACTTCTTGCATGAGGACTATTGAAGGGAAAGGTCGCTGCCAATTATTTCAAGCACCTCTTCAGCTTCCCTTTAGGAAAGGCAGGGCCTGCTGGATCCGGGGCATGTTTTTATTGTTGCGCCACCTCTGCGATTGTGGCATTACCTAAAAAAACAGCGAATAACGAATCATAGAGCAAAAGGCGCGAACATAATGACTCGCCCTGCTTTTCCTAAACTGTCAGTTACTATTGTATACGCAACATTATTTATTTATTTAGAATAAACAAGTTCTTATTTAAGTATGATATTTTTGTATCTGATAGTGTTATTATCCTAGAAAAATCGCTATCATAACAGCGACATAACCTTGTCAGACGCACCTGCAGGTGCTTGGCCTGACGATTGGTTTCTCCAAGTAAATTCTGTTTGGTCCTTTCTTCGGAAGAAGGACACGTAGTATTTACCATAAAATGTCCATGAATTATGTAAATAATAGATATCCTAGTGGCTAAAAGTCTCCGGAAGTAGCTCTAGTACGTCGACAGGATACACTGTTAGCAAGTCCCGTGTATTTGGTGAATATTTGGGGTGAAAAACACGCTATTTACACAAATTACCATAAATTACACGTTGAGTAACGGATAATTCGTTCAAAAATCATGCGAGGTTGTAAAAAACGTGTTTTGGTTCGGTCATGCACGCATAACCGTGTAGCCGACCTGGAAAACACGCATCACCTCCGGCGACGACCGCAGCATTGCCGGCTATCGAAGCACCGGAATGCTTGGGGACACACTTAGAAAGGACCGTGGAGACAAATGCCGCGGAAAGAAACATGTCTTGGAGACAGATATGCACCAAAAGCAATTGCACCATGTCGCAGGACGTTGGCGAAACCCGCGCTTACCGTGCTCGCTGCTCTTGATTCTGGTCGATGGC
>JAZHYW010003503.1:0-14712 GCA_037355805.1 Ixodes ricinus
TCTCTTCTACGATGTATAATATTTGTAAAACCGCGAGATGAAAGCGGGTTTTATAAGCCTCTCCGGTCGTAAGCAGTAGCAAACCAACTCAACGAGTCTGCTGATATAAGGTCTTTCTGTCTGCTGTTAGCTATCGAAAACAGCTTTTTCCCTAGGCCTATGGTACGGCGGTAGAGAGAACATTAGTATTGATAAAAAAGTAAATTTATTTGACTGTAAAAATGAGGCTATAATAAGCGCACAAGCTAATTGCCAGAGAGAGAGAGAGAGAGAGAGAGAGCACACATATACCACTGAACATCTGATTGAGCCGTTTAACACTGACATCCGTAAATTACTGGTAATAATGTAGCGTATTACAATTATCGGTTGTAAAGTTAAAACGCTTATCATGGTTGATATAAAAAAATCGTTGTGGATTATTGAGTTGGGGTCAGGTATATCTACCGATTAGCCATACAATATGGCGATAAAGGACGCGAATATAAAAATGTCGTCACCCGCGAATGGATGATAGAATACGGATACTGTTTTGCCGGAGGTGCTGACTGGATGTAATATCCAAGAATTTTGCCTGGCAGAGAGAGCGGGGAAAAGCGCCCCGGCTCTCTTTGTTTTCGCCATTGCGTTGTGTGGCGTGCGCTCGTTGTTGACATTGTAGGGACGCCTCAGCTTTATTTGTGAGTCGTATTTCCTGACAACGTATGTCGTATGCTATGCCCGACTATTTGAGCTCGCTACCGGAGCCCGAACGGCAGCGGTATCGAAACAAACTGTGCGTGGACGGCGTTGCCTTCGAGGATCCGTACTCCGTAAACAAGGCCTGCTGGACTTCCGACGTGAAGCTGCTGCCACCGCAGTCGACGGCTCACGTCGTCGTTTATTTAGTTTTTCGCCAAGACAGTTGACGGCCGACAC
The DNA here is from genome assembly GCA_037355805.1 of Ixodes ricinus. Lineage (NCBI taxonomy): Eukaryota > Metazoa > Arthropoda > Arachnida > Ixodida > Ixodidae > Ixodes > Ixodes ricinus. The sequence goes on from JAZHYW010003503.1 coordinate 919, forward strand.
GGTGCAGGCGTACAAGTGTCTCGAGGCGTACAATTACTTCCGAGTCGGTTTCCGCACTGGCAGCGGGATCAGCAGACTGTGGGTCTGCGAAAGTGTATTTATTAGGGTCGTTCCATGCCAAACGTCCCAGACGTTGCGCTCGACCCCTTCCGATTTCTGAAGAAAAAAATCATGGCCTTTTGCCGCAGTGTCTGTAGCCATGCCCTAAAAATATTTTTGGCGAATTAAATTTTTTTTGTGACGTGAGCGCGGTTTTAACTTTTAAACACAGCGTGAAACTAGGCATCACTCAATAATTGATGAAAAATCAGCTTTTTGGTGAAATAACTAACACTATTTTTTCTTAAATTTGCACGGCTTTCGACTTACAATGTGGTTAGGCTTGTGAAGTTTTGTGTAATGTAAATATTTTTAAAAAACGCAAAACTTTTTGAACATTTTAACGTTTTTGCTATTTTATTAAAAATATATAATTGCTCCCGGGACCTAATAGAACTTTTTACCGGTTGCCCTGCAGGTATATAATCTATAAAAAATGTTTAAACCCGCTCAATTAAATATCTCACAGTAAACAAAAATCCTGAAGTTGCCAAAAAGTGTGTTTTGGCGCATAAACAGCCGTTTATTTCACTCTGAGGTGGTCCAAGTAAAAATACAAAATATAATGGGTTTGCAAGAACAATTGATAATATTTTGATTCTGAAAGTTTAATCAGGAGTAATTTTTGTTTAAAGCGAGAAAACAATTTTTGAAGTTAAGTCTCGCACCACAACCCGGCGTGGCTTCTTAACGCCTCTTGCCGCACAGCACGCCACCTGCGACGATAGCTGACACGATTAGGTCCAAAGAAAGAACGGAGGTTTCTGCCGCTTCCCCTTGTCCGTGTTTCCGGCTGCAAAGGAAGAAACGGCGGGTATCGTGTAATAATTGGAGGTGCCGCCAGCGCGTTGCAATAGCAAACCCGTTGTGCCCTTTGTACCCGAGGGCGGCTCGAAACGCGATGCCTCAAACGACGGGCGGCATCAAGGGACCAGAAGGACTTCTCCATGCCATGCCAAAAGGTCCCAGCGGCCAACTTCGGTTCCTAAAATAAAATCGATAGCTCTTCATCGTAACGTTTGTGCTGCATCTCTAACATATTTTTTGTCGAAAAACAAATTTCATGGGGTGATGGCGGTTTGAACTAGTAAAAGGGGGTAGAACTACGAGTCATTCAATAATTGATGAAAAGTAAGATTTTTTTACGGAACTGGAGTATTTTGCCCCAAATCCCTACAGTTTTGGATTGCTATGTAAAAAGGATCATGGTCATTTAAAAAAAATAAGGAATATATAAGCATTTTAGCATATTTTTAGTTTCGTTACAAACTATGGTTTTGCTGGATGCGACTCTAAATACTCTTATTGACATCCCTGTAGGTATACTGTAGACAAAAAAGGTTTCCAGGCCGTACAACTAAATATCTTGCAAAAAAAAAAACAAAAAAAAAAAAAACTAAATTTGTGCAAAATCGCGTTTTGCCCGTTTAAAAAACCGTCAATTCTGCCTTGAGGTGGCCCAAAGAAAAATACGTAACATGGTGACTTCTACAAAAGAGTTTATTTCCTTTTGTTCTTGAAAATTTAATTTAAGCAATTTTGTTCTAAAGGGGAAAAAACATTTTGAAGTTGAGCTTTCGCGCCTCAACCTGGCGTCGTTCCTTGCGCCTCTTTGCACAGCACGCCACTGTCGAGCCCGGCAAAGCGTGAGACGGTGTCACGGTGTGCGCACGCAGGTAAAGCAGGACTTCGAGTTGCCGGGTGCATCTTGGTGTGAAGAGGCTTTTCTACTCTTGTTGCTTTATGGCTTTTCCTATTTTGACCGTTTTGCGCGGCTGTGTCCTCCTGTGGGCTTCCACTGTCTTGATATCAGCAAATGCATAGCGCTGCCAGGTAAGAGCAACCTAGGTAAGGTAGCTATTTACTTGCGTACGTCAGGACAGATGTAGACAGCAACACAAAAGTCCCGTGAATGGGCAATCTCATACGACGAGGCGATGTGGTGTTAACGAACGCGCGCAGTTGGAGGCTCAAGCCCCGTTTGTGTTTAAATCGGCTTTGAAACGGCAAATCCTTACGTCGCTGAATAGTTCCGCTTTTCACCGCAGTATGCGTGACCAGCCAGATTTGCGCGGCGATATTATCGCGTTTCCATTTTTAGGAGAAGTCCAAGTCAACTGATGCCGCCCGCATTAGGCATCACGTTTCGAGCCGCCCTCGGGTACAAAGGCCACAACGGGCCTGTTATTGCTAAGCGCTGGGAACACCTCCGATTATTACACGATACCCGCCGTTTCTTCCCTTGCAGCCGGAAAGACGGACAAAGCGAAGCGGCAGAAACCTCCGTTCTTTCTTTGGACCTAATCGTGTCAGCTATCGTCGCAGGTGGCGTGCTGTGCGGCGAAGAGGCGTTAAGACGCGACGCCGGGTTGTGGTGCGAGAGCTCAACTTCAAAAATTGTTTTCTCGCTTTAAACTAAAATCACTCTCATTAAACTTTCAGAATCTAAAGGTTATTGATTGTTCTTGCAAACCCACCATATGTTGTATTTTTACTTGGACCACCTCAGGGTGGAATAAACAGCTGTTTATGCGTCAAAACGCACTTTTTGGCAACTTCAGAATTTTATTTTACTGCGAGATATTTATTTGAGCGGTTTAAAACATTTTTTATAGTTTATATACCTGCAGGGCAACCGGTAAAAAGTTCTATTAGGTCCTGAAAGCAATTAGATATTTTTGAATAAAAAAAGTCAAAACTTTCCAAGTTTTGTAGTTTAAAAAAATATATTTAAATTAAACAAATCTTTACAAGCCCAACCACATTGTAAGTCGAAAAGCCATGCAAAATTTAAGAAAAAGTATTGTTGGGTGTTTCGTCAAAAAGCTGATTTTTCATTAATTATTGAGTGATGCATAGTTTCACGCTGTTTTTTAAAGTTAAAGCCGCGCTCGCGTGATCAAAAAAGTTTTTTCGCCAAAAACATTTCAGGGCATGGCTAAAAACCTTGCGGCAAAAGGCCATGAATTTTTTTTTTTTAGAAATCGGAAGGGGTCGAGCGCAACGTCTGGGATGTTTGACATGGAATGACCCATTATTTAAATAAATACACACAGCGTCTTGAAGTCAAGGTGGGATATTTTTCCTACCCTCATGACCACAAGGCATGATAAGCAGTAACGCTTTGTCCGTTCTGCAGTCTTGGCGGTAAGACGTTACAAGTAACGTCGTTACCAGGAACGCGTTACTTTTTTCAGTAACGTAGTCAACCTACTCGTTACTTTTTCGACACAGTAACAAGCAACACACTAAAGTTACCATTTCAAGTAAACCTAGTTACGTTACGCGTTACTACTTCCCAAATCTTAAAGAAATTACACTTCAATTTTTTCCGTGTTTTTAGGCGCCAAGCCTTTGTTGTTCTTTGCGGTTTCTTCCGGAGTATTTAGGTGAAACCGTAAAAAAAGATAAAGTAAATATGTTCAGTTTCTGCATGAACATAATGTTTCTTGATATATGAGCTTATGCATACCTGTATCGTCAGAACGGTAAAACACGTTAAATCATAATTTCAAAAGTAACGCAGAAGTAGCCTGCGTTACTTTTTATCGGTAGCGGTAACGCGTTCCTTTTATTTGGAGGTAACGTAGCTCAGTAACGCGTACCTTTTATTTTGCAAGTAACGAGTAACGTATTTCGTTACTTTTTTCGGTAACGCCTACAACACTGCCGTTCTGTCGCCGATCCCCTTCTGCTGGGTAGCACGGGTGTAGCGAGGCCTCCGACGAGCGCTTGGCCGGTGCTTTGATGCTCAAACAGTGGGGACCAAATCCAGGTGGTATCGATCAGACAACGGTTTCCCTGCACATACGCAAGCCTCGGGAAGGGGATTGAAATGGAAGCCGCACTTGCCTTCAAGAAAGAGCTTGCCGCACAAACGGTCGTTCGCGCGAGGAGACTATCTTTTCGATCCACGGATGTTATCCACCTTTCTATGCCTTTCAGGGTCTGGCGGGAACTTGTGGAAACTCACTCGGCTACTTGTCTTGTACATTTCGGTGCAAATAACTGCAACACAGCTTCGCGGCATGCTGAAATGCTATGACGCCCATGCAAAACGTGCGCACTTTTGCCCACACCACCCGGCTCCGGCGCGATCGCAGCGCCGCCGAAGCTCCGTGACGTCAAGCCCCCGTGTCGGTCCATATAGTTTTTAATCATCACGGCATTGGTCGCAAGTTTGTCAAAAAAGAAGAATGCAATGACGAAACATTTTAAAATTTTATTTATAAGGATAAGTAAGCCTTCTTTTACATTAAAATAAAACAGAACAAAATCTAAAAAAAAACTTAATACATATGAACAGCAATTTTAGTAAGAATGAATAATGTATAGTCAAAGCCAACGCTCCACTTTGTCCAACACTGGGGCGCCAGATCGCGCAGACGAGTTGTCCTGGCCCTCGGCGTCTTGCCGAAGCACCCAGTCAAAGTCGGGAAAAAAGAGTTCCTCCGGGAACGAGAGTGGAGGCCTGGAAGTTGTCCCACTCGAGGGACGGGACAGAAGCGCAACTCTGGTCGCTCTGCGTCTCGGAGCCTCGAACTCTTTCAAGAACCGCTCCCGCCGTCAGGTGGCGTGATCGAGACCTTCTGCTCATCTGTAATGTCCAAGCCGGAGTCACGCTGCTCACACATCGTGCACAAAATACACGGTGTTTGTTGCAAACATGATGACACAATGGTCGAAGTATGCTTGCCTCAAGCGTGCTTCGAACAAGTTTAAGACATGGATCGATGGATGTTAATGACTATCCCCTTTGTAATGGGCGGTATCTTGCGCCACCTAGCCTAAGTGTTTCCACTACCAGTGTGGGGGACCGTCGTGCAAGAAACAAACGCGCCTTGGACTGTCTGAAAAAGTTCCAAACTGTCTTCTGTGCGATCTATTAACCGTGTGATGGCGGCTCCAAGAAATCGTTTGTAACAAGGTCGTTCAGGGAGACTCGGAACCATAATGACGTACACGCTGCTTTCGGAAAAAGACAGCGCTGAACACAGGGTGTATGAAGATGTGATGTGAAAGGCTGTCGAGAAAAATCGGCTAGACGGAAAATAAGAAATATTGGGAGGTATATATATTTCTTTTTTCGGATGAACGTGCGAAAGTATTTGTGTAGCAGATGAGTCTCATGAGAAAATAAGCTCAATCGAAGCCTGGAATAGCTTGAGCATTTACGCTGTAAATCACAGTAAAATGCGCACGCTTTCTCAGTTTGTGCGCATTCGCCAATTGTATTTTGTTCGTGCACGGCGGTAAGAACAGCGAGAGGCCGAGACAGGCTCCCGGCTCGGCCAGAATTGTTTTTATATTAGAAAGTTCTAGACTAGCGTAAACAAATGATGAGCCATTCCACTCTGTGAAGGTGGATGACCAGCGAAGCTGTTTAGCATACGACAGACGTGACACAGAATTTCGAGCAAAGGTACGAACACATTTATTGTCTTGATCGGTGGCCATCGTGACGAACGGTATGCACACACATGTCGAGGTCTATCGCCGCCCCGAGGAGCCGAAGGAAACTAGACACGCATGACGGGACCGCCACCCGTCGGAAGGAAAAGAAACCATAGGCACGCAAGCGCGTGGAACGACGACAAAGAGAGGGCGGTGCGTTTTTCTCCTCCCCCTTTCCTTCTCCTTTCCTCCTGCCTAGAGCTTGCGTGCGTAATACGCAGTGATAACGCAGGCTTTTAGAGCGAAGCTGTTTATGGCTAGGGTCCCGTGGATTTTTCGTGTGCGGGAACAAAAATGACGTCACGGCTTCGTGTCACGTGACGTCACTTTTCCCGCTAAATTTAGCAGGGAAACTGCATTGGTGTTGAGGTCACGTGAAGTTAGTTTCTCCGCTAAAATTAGCGGGAAGATTTCCCCGCCAAACTTAGCGGAAAAATTTCTCCGCTAAATTTAGCGGGGAAATTGACGTCACGTGACACAAAGTCGTGCCGTCACGAAGCCGTGACGTCATTTCTGTTTCCGCACTCGAGAAAATCCACGGGACCCTAGCCATAAACAGCTTCGCTGTAAAAGCCTGCGTTACCACTGCGTATGACGCACGCAAGCTCTAGGCAGAATGCTACGTCGTGCGTCAAGCCAGCATTTTTGTGCAGCGGAACGCAGACTCAAGCAGTAGCAGCTCCATGTAAATGTTCCCATGTAAACTGCTCCAGCAATCCAAGGCCGGTATTCGGCCAAGAGAAAGGCACGCAGAACGAACGCATGCAAAAACCAACAGCGAGTGTACTATCGGGTTCGAATGAAATGCCCTACAGCGGGGCGCGTGGCCGTCGCGACAGATGCTCCGCCTCCTGTAAACCTCCAAAAAACAAGAAAACAAAAACAAAAAAAAACAAAAAAATTGCGGGGGGCGGGGGGGGGGGGGGGTAAGTGGGGCGTTGCGAAGGTGCGCGTCCTACTCCGATGTGCTTGGCCCTCCCTCGTTCAGCATAACCCAGGCTTCTATGCTGGGCCGGTGGTGCGCTGGAAGTTTTGTCACAACCACTTTCGTTGACTGGACAGGAGCCACGCGAGTAAGCTCGCCGCTCGCAGCAGGAGTAGGTGGCTTGCGTGCTCGCCTTGCGTGCGCGTCCGGTGAGCATGACCGCAGCGTCACGCTCCCTCTTAACTTGCGCATTTTTATATGCTTTTTATATTATACATTTTTTTCTTTCGGTCTATTTTGCAGAAGCCATGAGGCCTCAGTCCTTCACAAGAACATCTGCGCGGTCCTTATAACTAGGGTGTGTATTTTCCGGTTTTAACCGAAAAACACCGATAAACATCCGTCGGTGACGAAAATACAAAATCGGTTAAAACCGAAAAACACCGTTGGTTGGACATTTTTGCCCTGGTTAAAACCGAAAAATACCGGTCGAAAAACACCGACCTAGCGAAAGCCTTTCCCCGTAGAGATTCGTCAAACGTGTTGTCTCGTGGATCCTGCATTTTTCCACTGTCTATAAACCATTCCATTTAGCGCTCTCTGGGCGGCATCATTTTGTTCGACAGCAGCGCCCTCTCCATACATCCGGGAAATTCAGCGGGTTCGGCGGGGTAAAACGAGAGAGAGGGCACGCGCCCGACTCCGCTAGCAGACGACAAACCGGGAGGTTGCCATTCTCCATCTTTGGGCTGTAGCGGCGGGCTGTACGGAACATCGAACTCTCGCTCGTGGCTGCCGTTGTGAAGTGGTTCGCGTTCTTAGAATAGTTATGGCTACTCCAAAATCAGCCTATAGCTTTCTGTTGTTCCATTTCGGTAAATGATCAACTAGCATATCCTTTTTCCGTTACTTAAATATCAGTTGAGTCAGCCGGCAGTACTACCCTCAACTACTGCGTATATTGCGGCAGGAGAGCACGTTTTTATTTATTATTTCAGACTTCCACTCATGCGTCGCTAAAGGCCTACACCAGTACGGACTTTCAACCGGATTTCACTTTTCGCCGGAAAGACCGGCCAATCTGACACAGTTTCCTTTTTTCTTTATTTGCACGTAGGTAACAGCGCAATTGGACCCTGTTAGTCTTTTTATCTAGCATAGTATTACACGATAACTGGCATACCAAAATCTGCGCATCTGCTCTTGAAATTTCCAAAATGACGCGATTTTAAGCAGAGTTTGCACGCGGGCCGGATGCTAACTACAGCCCACTCGACGGAGCAAACGACATGCGGGGAGAAGGGAGGGCATTTTTTTCTCTCTGTTACCCTCTCTGGTTTGACCCTAATGGAACGGTCTATAAATGGCTTGCACGTGACGTCAGTCCGCCCTCCTTTCTGGGGGTCAAAAGTGTCTAGTTAACGCAGTGGAAGCTAAGCTCTTACACACCTTTCCCCCATCGTGTCTCCCATGGCCCCCTTTTGTGGAAAAATTAACACTGTGGAGGGTACGCTCTCACGTGCCCTTTCCCCATCGTGTCTGGCCAAGTGATGTCAGTGCAAGCCATGTATTCAGAGGTTGCTTTGGTTTCTGGAAGACACTGCCAACATCCGTGTCGTACAGGGCTACTGACCTTTGAGAACTGAGATGCGTCCATTCTTATCTGTTTAGTTTCCATGGACTTTTGGAGAAACGGAAAAGGGTTTTATTGGCGTGGGGGTTTTTCGCTGTATAAAAAAGGACCGCCCTGTAAAAAAATTTGCAGACGTGTTTGAGAAGGCGCGTCCTTCCCGCGTCTGCGGGGCTTCCTCAACGTGAAACGTTAAAGCTTGTTTATTCCTTCTCTGCCTACTATCAGATGACTCGAAGCAAGTGGTTTAGGGCTATTTGCCGAAACATCTCTGATGACTTAGGTTTCATAGATAAATCGTCATTCTGGTTCCGCGTTCAAATTGTTAATCCGTGCATAAAAGTGGAGCTGCCAGAGGGATTTGTGCCTTATGAAAGTATCTATCTGCTGGTCCTCCGAGACGAGCGCAAGCTGAGTGACCTAGAATCAGAGTTTCTTTGTTACCGCCAGTAGGTTGTGACTAGCACCGTTTATCCAATGTTATTTTGGAAACTTCATTTACCTGACTGGCCACTATCTGTCCCAAGCCTCGCTGGACATTTTGGGATTTCCTGTGTCCAGCTCAAATGTGGAGCGTGCGTTTTCAAAATTGCGGGTTGTGAACAGCAAGGAACGTGCTGCCATGACGGATGCAAGCCTCTCGAAGTATGCTTGTATCTACTATAATAACCAAGCGTGAGAATTAGATGCTTCCTCGAGAATAAGTGTATGAAATATGTGAATAAAATCTCTGTGTTCAATCGCATTTTTTCCACCGATAATCACCGATTTTAGCCTCGTCGTGTGACGTTCCACCGAAATGCACCGGTGTTTCGAAAATAAATAAACACCGAAAAACGTCCGCCGATTTTTTCTACAAATAAACACCGGATAGTACACACCCTACTTATAACAGACGTCAATCAAGCCCCACAGACCTTTCGTGCACGTTTAATGGGCGCGGCGAACGAGATCCTGACTGCCTGCAAAATGTGGCTCGTAATAGACCCTTTCCGAAATTCAGTCTGGCCACTTTGATCACTATCATCATCTGTGGAACGGCACCTGTGCCATACCAATGGCGGATTTCTAGTGACTGATAAAGGAAGACGTTGAAGATGCTCCTAAGCGGATTATGCGAGGCCTGTACATTCGGGGGTTAGTACGACGCGACGTAGGAATGGAACACAAGACCTACGTAAGCGTTCATTTCTAACTCAGATTCAGTCAATCTGTGGGCATCACACATTCGCCTTTAAAGCCTTTGGTGTATAGAATTTTATCAAGGCGTCTGCGTGGGTTGGAGCTTTGTTCTCACTGCAGGTTCTTCGTCACCATCGAATTGAAAGGGATCAAGAAAGAACTACACATTGAGCAATTCCTCGCCTGCCGTTGACTTGCGAAAGTGGCGGTGCCCGATAAAATACAAGTTCCTTACCGCCATTGGTATGGCGAAACCTAAACTGCTATACGAGCCACCAGATGGCACTGAATTTCGGAAAGGGTCTATAGCGACCTTCTTGCAAACCGTTACCGTGTTCCGCGTACCGCACTGCCAGAGCCTTTGAAGCACGCTTTTCAGCGCGCGCCCGAGTGTTACCTCGACCGCGAGGCGCGCGCTTAAAAACATGCTTCAAAGGCTTCGGTAGTGCGGTACGCGGAACACGTAACGGCAATTGCAAGCATTTCTTATGATAAAGGTACTGCATTTCGTTAAAATGTTTGGTGAATGCAGGAGCTGCTGGACCTGCATTTTGGCACTCCCAGGGCCACACACGAGATCCCAAAATACAAGCACTATACTTCGTTTCACCTTTTGTTGTACCGCAGCGAAGGCTAGAAGCGCGAGCTCATAGCGTTGGCAGCTGCTCTGAAGTCACGAGAGCTTGTGCCGCCGAGATGTGCCCCAGAGCAAGGAGCTCGCGCTTGTAGCCTTTCCTGCGGTACATCATAAGGTGAAGCAGAGTATAGAGGGGACACGGTGCGAGCGCTGGAAGCTTATATATAAAAGCCCGCAGTGTAATTGAATTTACTTAGACGTCAGCAGCCGTTCTGGGTTCCTGATGAAAAACAGCTCGAAACACAAGGACACATATTAGAGAAGTAGTACATACAGGACAAGGCGCTGTTTTTCATCATGAACGTTTACCAACTAGCCCAACTGTCCATTCTTGTTCTGGGTTCCCTGTAGTCTTTGTCTCTAATGTCGTACAGTTTCGGCTAGACTTCAGACAAAAAATTAAAACCAGTAATAAAAAAGAAAAGAACCGGCGCCTGTTAGGAAAGAGCATGACGCTGCGGTCATGCTACACAAACGCGCGCGCAAGCGGCTTGCTCTTGATGCGAGCGGCGAGATTCCTCGCGTGGCTCGTGAAGAGCCAACGGAAGTTACCTTAAAGACCGACGACCACTTCGTGCTTTCCACTTTTCCCCCACTTCCTCCTCTCCCCCTTCTACCCTGTCCACCGTTGCGTTTCCTCCTCCCCATGGTGAGGGGGATCTTCTGCCTTGCAGAATCTGAGTCTGGTCGTCGGTCTTTAACGGAACTTCCGTCGCAACACCAGCGAAGCGTCAGAAGCTTGGGTTGTTACGTTCCAGGTTCAAAGACATCTAAATAGGACGCACACCCTCGCAATGCCCTGCTCTCCGCACCGCAGTTTTATTAGTTTCAATAGGCCTCCATGATGGCACAGCATGTGTGGACGGCCACGCGTTCCACTGTTCGCATTTCATTGAACCAGATAGAATACGTATACGCATAGCATATCGTGTTGAGCCAACACCACCTAGACTAGGAGAAGGCCGCCGCACTTCTCCCTCCTGCTCTCTGACGTCATCGCACCTTGCCCCAGAAATTTCAAAGCTCCTAACTATCTCGTCAGTCTATGCAGTCTCGCCGCCGTGACGCCTCCTCCCGAGCGAGCCAATCAGCGCGCGGCGCAGAGCGAGAGGCATGAGCGCATGCGCGTGAACTCCCGGCTGCTCTCAGCTGAGTGGGGAGGGCCGCCATCTTCGATCATTCTTCCGGCGGAATGCATTGGATCGCCATCTAAATCTCGATTATTTCCTTTTATATCGCTGGCTCTGGCAAGAAAATGATATACTGTTATTCATCGGTGGGTTAAAAAGCTAATAAATTAAGTTTTCTCGACGTATGGCCACAAACTTTTATTCAGGCGAAAAGAAGTCGGCCCGTAGCAGACGACGCGTAGCCTCAGCATTGCTCTTCTCCGACAGCGTTGCGTAAAAAGCGGCGGTCGTCTCCTCTCTGCTCCTTCTCTTCGCTCCTTGGGCGCTCTCCCCTTCGTTTACTTTTCTCCTCTCTGGCGCCTTCGTCGCCACACCCACTGGCCAAACTCTCCCAATATACGGCTCTGCACCGTCGTACTGGTCGTACGCGAACCGGGAGGGAAGCCGTCGCCATTTTGCGGGTTGCTGACAGCACGTGCGATGCTTGTTTTTCTGTCATCGTACGGCCGTTCCTTGTTGCAGTACCCGTTTTCGACGAACTTATTTCGTTAACGAATGCATACTGCGACATTGGGCGGTGTTGTGTACCGAACTGTCGAGGGAACTACGACAATGGTCCCAAAGTTCGCTTGTTTAGCGGAATGGCAGCGGGCTGTCCGGCGGCGCGACGTCGACGTGGGGCTGTTGAAGGACCCAAAGGTAAGCTGCATCCAGCGTGCGCCTTCCGAATGGCCAATATGTCTCGTAATTATCCCAAGAAATACTAATTGGTGTTTTGTTTCTGTCACGCGCAGGTTTGCGAGCGTCACTTCAAACCGGAGCATCTGCGTACAACGTCCACGTAAACGGACTGCGATGGACGAACGATTGAAGCTCCCATGAAGTTGACGCGGCTAACTCCAGACGCCTTCACAGCCATTTTTCCTGACTGTCCTTCGTATATCTCGGATGCGCGCAAGTAGCGAGAAGAGCCAGAAGTGAAAAGAAAGCGAACTGAAAATGAACTACTCCAAAAAACCATTCAAGAGTCCCTAACAGCGTTTGAAGAAGAAAAACAGCACAAAGTTCACAATCTCTGTGAACTGATTTCTCGTGTTAACGAGCGGCGAGATAGGAAGTTTTGGTGTACAACAGCATGTGAAACGTGCCTCATCTTCGCCCACATCGAACCGGCATCGCAAGCCCCTGAGCTGCTTGTGTCTGTGGCAGTGTCACAGGATCTCTCCGTTCGCTCCGTTGGTGTCGAATGATGTGTGCATTCCTGGCGAAATTTGTGACGTTCGTGGCTGGATAACCTTCTGGACGACGTGGAGCGCTTCATTGAAAAGAAGGCCCATCAACAGGAGGACAAGGTAGGAAGAATGCTTGGACTGGCTTTCTCATTGCTCGATGACATTTGTGACGATGAGTTGCATGATGATGAGATGATGAGAAGCACTAACGCTATTTTGACTGACCTTACTTGTGATGATTTCATGTGACTGATTTTCATTCAGTCCACACATTCCATTTTTAGTGTAAATAAACATTCAATCATTGAACTTCTGTGCTGCACAAATTATGAACCAGGGTTATAATATCAGAACTCTACTTGTTTTTATTGAATTAAGAGCCAGATTATTTGTAGAAAGCCGTGATAAATAGTATGAAATACTGAAGCTATAGGAATATAATAAACCTCATTATTTTCCTAACCCAATAATATTTAGCAAACAAAAATACTGAGAGGCACACGGGAAGATTTCTGTAAGTCGGAATTTTTTGAGTGTACAAACGTTCGATTATTTTATGACCTGTACATCTTTCCATCAGACCTAATTCGCGACATATTTGGACCGCCAAAATTGAATACTTGGCAGTACCTAGATATATGCTTGTCATTAAAGAATTTGACACTTAGTGCTATATTAGTAAGCACATAGTTGAAGGAAAGTAGCGTAATACAATATTTATTCAGTAAATAGATTGTACATATTAATTCTGTATATACACACATTGAACTACGGCTCTAATATTCAAAATAAATCGCCGAATGGGTTTCCAAATTTACACAGCACAAACTATGCAGCTACCAGAAAAACTATGCAGCTACCAGAAATGATGCCATCACCAGAAAGCAGGGGCATGCTAAACTGTCTAAGCAGAGAAAACTTCAGACGTTGAAATAAAGCTCTAAAATCAATCCCTGTAATGCAAGGCTACTGGTTATCACACTGATTGTATGCTTTGATGAATGTGCCAGTTGTAAATAGCAAGTGTAAGACATGTATGACTTTCAGGTTGACTGTATGTGTGAAATGTGTTTGTAAATATCTCGAAGACCTGTATTAAATTCCGTGCGTGTTTTGTAAATGAATGTTAAGTTCATTCTCCAACTGTGCCTGGCGGCGAGTGCCAAATGCGAATAAATGTTCTCTAGAACACTCCCAACTGCCTTTTCATGTGATCGTTCGTTTCACTGCCGTATTTCTTCAATAGCCAGAAACATCTGTTTTCAACTTCCCCGCATACTCAGACCTAACTCAATGGTTTACTAGTCGCACACTACTGGATAACTGTAATGAGCGCCCTCAGAAGTAACTCAAGTAGCTTTAAAGAAAAAGCGTACCGCGTCGGCTCGCGCGTTCCCGCTGCGCAAGCGGCGGAGCGGAGGGGCTTGGTGCGGTGACGTCACGGGGCGAGTGCGGGGGCCTTCTCCTCTAGGTGGTGTTGGCTGAGCGCGCATGACGAATGCGTA
>JAZHYW010003504.1:0-20906 GCA_037355805.1 Ixodes ricinus
GATGCGATGGGTGCTCTCTATAGACAAACATCATCACTGTTGTGCGCCTTCACTTACTTACAGACATGTCAGATTCCTGCTGTCGTAAACCCCACCGTGCGAGGCATCTGGGTTTCTGAACTCGTTAAGCAAAATGTTGGATCCGAAGTTCATGATCCGCACCGACTTAATTTTCGCGGGCTCAAATTTTCGCGAATCAGGCCAAAGCTGAAAATTTTAAATTATTCGCGGGTTCTAATTTTCGCGAATCGAGTGTAGCTTCCGTAGCGTTAACATATTTCCCGAATTGTTCGCGGGACGTATTTTTCCCGTTTTGTAGGCGAATCGCGAAATTCGCGAAAATTAGGTCCTCGCGAAAGTTCAGTCGTTTACAGTATTTATTTTCGCAAGCTAAGAAGTTAATTCAAAAATATTAGTTAATATTTTACTTTTTGTCACGTATAGCAGCTACATTATGTCATTCTGACTCCTGCACAAACGACATTAGAGTGGATTTCACATTTCTTTATAAACAAATCTGTAAAACTAATGCATATACAGCCACTACTTCTGTCTAGTCGCAACTGCGCGTGTCGTGCCTGAACACTCCCAATAAAATACAAACGAGACCCCACCCCCAGTACATCTTGCACAAATGGGCTGTCGACCTTAGAGTGCGCTTGTTAAGAAATGGGATAAATTTAATTTCAGGTAATATTTTTTCCGGGATGCCCACGATACACGATAGTCAAAACATGCATTAAAATTTAGACTACATATCCTGTTCTCAAATTTTCCTATTCTTATAAAAGTCGCGATAGCAAGGTGCTTCATTTTAACGAGATTCGCGTAAGTAAGGCCATTCAAAAGTCAGGCGTCTGAGTACGTGTCCTTCATTAAACGGAGCGTTAATCGCGCGTCTACTTGTTTGCTCCTAACACCTGCTTTTACCCGGAATAGCTTTAATAGTGGCGTCCGGGAAACAACTATAAAACAAGATGATGATCTAAGAATATTTTTTTAAACTGCTGACTTTAGGTGGAAGTTTTTTGTCTAAAGAAAACATTCTTTTTCGCGTATAATGTTCACTAATATTTAGGCGAAATAAAACGAACAACTGAGAAGAATGTCTAAGGCGTCGTGACTTTTTTGAAGGAGAAAGTTAAGGCACTCAAACATTTGAAGCATGGCTCTTCAGGTAACTCGCACTCATGCGTCAACGTAATGCAGTTACGGCGCACTGCTTGAGTGGACCCTTAAAGGGGCCCTCCGGAGCGTTCTGCGATGGTCTATTTATGGCGGTAACTCAATCTACGGGCCCTAAGGATCCTAAAAATCATAAAATTACGGTCATGCGCGGCGGATTTCCCTATTAAAATTGCTATCAAAGTCCCCGGCACGCCCCCTTTCTGAGATGACCCCGGAAAACGGGAGGGGCATCTCTTTACGCGTCAGCCAATAGCAAGCGAAGGATTCCGGCGTCACTGCGCGTCACCAACGCGGCCGACCGCCGACCCGCGGAGGAATCTCTCGAACACGCGCGGACCGTCGTCAAGGGGCCCGGACTTTGTGCTCGGCAGTCGTCGTTCGTCGCACCGCACCGTCGCGCTGCTACTGCAATACGCAGTCGCATTCCACAGATGACAAGGAAAAGTTTGACTCGTTGACGTGGAAGGATCGCAAAGCTGGCTTCGGAGTCGGGATCCACGGGAAGAAGGAACACGTGTCCCGCAAACGCACGCCTGCACACGCCCCGGGAAGCAGACGAGCCGACGCGCCGACGCATCACCCCCTAGCAACAAGCTTGCGGGGAGAAAACATAGTTCGCTGGTTTTGGAACGATAATTGCGAACTATGTTTCCCGCACCACAATCAGTTTACGTTTTTCTCAAACTCTAATTTACAACAAGCTTAAAAAGTGTTGCAATAATAACGTTCGCATTCACCGCGAGATGCAGCATTTCCATTGGTCAAGTTTTAGCGATGGGCAGGGAATGGGGGATTGTCTTCCAAGAGAAAATAGTCCCGATATATTTCTACTGCCATCTGCTTAATAAACGGTTTTGTAATCTAAAACTTTGTATACATATTAACTTGCACCTACTACGCAATATAACAACATAAACAGACGATCTCAGAAAGCTCCGGAGGGCCCCTTTAAAGGGCAACTCCGGTCCATACTTTCGATTTTGGGATTCATGACTGTTTTTAGCGCAGTTAGCGTCCCTGAATTGCAAGGTGTAATTTTTTTCTCGTTATTGTGCGTAGTTTTAAAGATATTGACGCTCAAAGTTTTGTTTGGGGCGCGGCCAACAAAACCGAAACTAACCGCCTGAGGCCCCGGCAACACTGGAAATCAGCCGCTATGTGAACATGACGTCAGGATCGTTCTCGTTCAACGAGTACGCAGGCCGAGCGGCACCTACCTCTGTTGCGCTAGCCGTCTAAAGATAGAAGGTAAGCTGATTTTGTTTTGATTCTGTATACGTGGTAGTTATCCAGCATATGTAGCAAGAGTTAGTGCGTATACCCAAAAGCTTGACTGGAAAACCCGTGAACTCGTTCGGTGCCGTACTCGGCGGCCACCACCGTGCGTGCGCTATGCCGTACTCGTCGCTTTTATACCCAAAAGCTAGCGACTGGAAAACGAGTTAACTCGTTCGGTGCCGCACTCGGCGGCTGTCACCGGTCGTGCGGTCTTCCGTACTCGTCGCTAGGCCTAAATTGTCATCGGGGCACCGTGGATGGAGCGGCGTTGCTCTGCTCCGCGCTGCCAGCGACGTACAGTACTGGGGGCCCTCTCGCTTTCGCGCTGGTCAGTCCCAGACACGAAGCTTTGAGGCTCTCCGGCGTGGGCCGCGGCGCCTGAACACACGTGTGCTGGGCTGTACACGTCTGTTCTTTCGTTCTTTTTCCTCGGGTGCGTAAAAGCCGAAGTCCAAAGTCCACTCGTCGAACAGCGTTCACCCACAGCTTCTCGAATTTCCGGTCTGTTGGAAACTTGTGAAAAAACACCTTCGGGTTGCGCAGCGGGTTGTTTGAGCAGCCCGCTTGGAGTCCTCACAAACAAATAAACAAAAGGCTATACCGAAGCTACACGGGCTACAGATAAAAGCAACGGCTAAACACGCCAATCACAAGCCGAAGTAGAGGTGGTAGCGGCTCAAAGAAGCGCACTCCGCGCAACGCCCGGACCGGAGGAAAAAAAAAAGATAACGATACTGACGTCACGGCCCAATGTTGCTTTACCGATCGGCAACCCGCTGGCCGCCCGCTAAGGAGCAGCGGCTCGCGGCGGGTCACATTTTTATTATCGGCATTAGTTGAGAATGCGGCATCCCCCAGACGTAATATTTTGGCTGGGGTCGTATTTTGTGTCACTACAGCGATACCAGTAATTTATTTCATTTTGAGTTCTGGCCGGAGTTGTCCTTTAAGCGCGAAACATATGTACGACGAAACCGTCCGATCCGACGTGCGAACTGCCGGAATGACCTTCGGGGGCGAGGGTTTTCGTAGCACCGGAGAGCGTCGAAAACCCTCGCCTCCGACCGTCGTATTGCCTGAATGGACGTCGGATCGGACGGTTTAGTCGTACATGTGTTTCGCGCTTTACACTCCGTCATCTTTGCCTGTCCATGGGATTTTCCCTTCGCGCACAACTCTATCGGCAAATATATCGACAGTGCGACCGGGGTTTTACTTCAGACTGCGAAAAAACGTTTTCGAGATAAAGAAAGAAGCAACAACTTATTTGGCTAGACGTCTGACTCAACTATGCCGAGTAAAGAAAGCGCAGGACCACGGATCTACTTGCAAACAATCAGCGTCGTTGACACTCTCCTTATCGTGATCTCCCAGTCAGCGACGGCTCGAGTCACGGCACTCGAGGATTATATGAGACAGCAACAACGGCGTTTCCATCAGTCGTCGCTTTGACCTTCTAAAAAAAAAGTATTCCACATCGAGCGAAAGACACGCACTTTGGCATACGCGTTTCAACGTCTTGACCCTCGTAGTTCGGCACGTGACTGAACGAAGGAAGGTAACCCGGCGCGCAAGCAGATATATCCGCGTTCATTATAAGTTGTTTCTGAAAAACGACAGCCAACAGCTGATTTTCTGAGTCGTCCATCACTCGGTCATGGAGTCCCGCACCCTGATCCTGGTCGGCTCTGTCGCCCTCGCCTGGGCATTTGCGTGTGTCCACGGCGCCTGTCCGAGCGGTCGCGGGAGTCCCAGCGATTGTCTGTATTCCAGCTGCACGGACCGGGAGTGCGAGGCGCAAGAGTCTCGAGTGCTGCCCCAAGCCCTGCGGAGGGACAGCGTGTATTCAGGGTGAGGGAGCCATTGTTTTCATTTTGTATTAACGCGTCTGCTGTAGGGCCACTTAACGGCTAGTGACGTCTCACTGCGGATGCGGCAATGACAACTTAAAGCAAGTCTTTATTCCCCACTTCAAACAAAACGCGAAGCATGTACCAGAATGTGGGGCTGCGCATCCGTTATATGGTTCACTTTGTGGGAATCTGGCTTCTGCTATATGCAGTACCCACACCCTGTGTGGGCAAACGCTGACTTGTTTGTTAAAAAGCCTGTTGGTCTCTAAATTTCTTTTCACGTGCAGACCGTTTTCCTTGGGTGGAGAGAGACTAATATTATATATGGTCTCACCCTGCTTCAAGTAGTAATGTCCGTTTCTCTTCATTGAGCAAGTGGTATAGTTATGCACAGTATCATTATTTAGAATGCTCGATTGCTCATCACCGGGCTCCCTGACGTGCTTTGAAAACTTAAGCGGATAGTATTCGCATGACGTCCCTAGTTAGTGCGGTCCTACTTCCGGCGGCATCGGTGTGTGCTAAGTGAGAGCACGAAAGCGTGCGGAAGCGCCGTGTAATCGGAACTAGTCCGTTGAAAAGATCGCCAGACATTTAATATAAGGAATAACACAGCTCTAAAGCCAGAGTCCCACTGCTCATTCGTTATAAAAAAGAGTCTGCAAACATGGAGTCACCGCAATATTCGTGGTTCGAATGCCGCGTGCCAACGTTTCTCCTTGAACTCATTGCCATGCGGCATTCGAAGCGCGGATCTCGTGGTGACTCGCGTTCGAATTGTATGCAGGCTGTCTTTTGTATGACCATGACCTATAAGCATGTGTGACCCTGGCTCAAAAATTGAAACACAGATGCAATAAAAAAATTGAAAATCGCACAAACAATTGGAGCTTGAAAAGTAGTTCCACGCAATTTGTGCAAATAAGGAACCACGTGTGGATTTCTATCGTGCAGCAATAGACCCTTTTCAAAAGTCAGAGTCACCTTGTGGCAGTCCCAAGAGCCTCAATATTGCCGCTCTAATGGCGGTGATAGGAGTTCGTGCTCTGCTAAATCAAGCACCCTCGATTTCGTGAGTCGAAGGTGACGTAAAAGAACCAACACCTTTTCCCTTTCTGCTCTATGCTTTCGAAGACGTTCGCATTTTCTGGTGTGGAGATGCTGTGTAGTGCCGCCATTAGAGCGTCGGTTTGGCTCTGCACAGGGTGGGTAGACTGACTTTCGGGAAGGGTCTATTGCAATTGTGGTTTGACCTAAGTTGCCAATTTCGTGCAGTAACAGCTTTTATTTTTCAAAAAATAATGTAGGCCCAATTTTCTGCGTTTGACTCTTTTGTCGAAGTTCAGCTGGTGTTTCGCACATATATGTTTCAGCCTTAATTCTCCTGCGCCCGTAGAGCCCCACCCACATGGTGCGACTTCACTTGGGATTTCACAATTAAGACATTTAGCACCACAGGTTCCATCACAATTTTGGTGCCGCTCGAGCGACGCCGACTGGGAAATCGTAAGTAAACTCGCATCTCGTGAATTGGGCTTTCCGGTGTTATATTATTATTTTTTTTATCTTTTTAATCGAAGGAGGGGCTGTGGTGGCCGGAGTAATATTAAACTACAGACTCGAGAGTCCACTGAAACCGAGTTGAGCTGAAACAATGAAGGGCTGGACATTTTAAAGAAAAATGAAGACTACATCTTGACCAATACAGCCGAGCCCAGATTGAGTTCTTATCTGCAGGTGTCATCGACGGCATCACCTTCGGCTCGCCCTGTCCCGAGTCCCTGCCTCCGGAGGGAGGCTGCCAGACCAGAAACAACGAGACATGCGAGGATTTGCACTGTACTTCGACATTGCACAAGGTGTGCTGCCTGCAAGCCTGCGGAGATCCCTTTTGCTTTCCGTTCGGGGAGGACTAAACAGTCATCGTGGCATCTGACTGGCGGTTCTTCCTGCGAATAAAAACGCACGTGATGCGTGTGCTCTCAAGCGCCGCTGCAGTGTTTCTACTTGTCGTTACGAGTTGCCTAATCGAAACAATGACAAAGGCAGGACGGCACCTAGCGGGGAAAACAAACCGAACTTGCCGGAACAGGTCCTTCCACGATTTCTGATTGTTTCTTTTGACTTCCGTGATTGCATGTTGTCGGCGGTTGGCGCCGTGGTCGCCGAACTAAAGCGAAGGAAGTCGCGTTGGTTCTATCTACAGCAAGCTAAACGGCAGCAACGACGTGGCCGCAGGGAAAGCCGTGACTCATAATGACATTACGAATTAGGTGCGCCTTACATTGCTTCTCATGTTGTGTAGAGTGAACAGTTGTCCCGGTAACCCTGTCGTTACTGTGGTATCGGCGTGTGGCTTAGGTCGCTCCGAACGCAACCCACGCAACCGGGTGAACCAGACAATGTGCGTTTATCCAAGTTATTTATAACGGCATAAGGACAGTAGGCAGTCCTTCCATCGCTTCCACGAAGAAGGCTCAGCGTCTGCAAGCTCGCTTAAAGGGGATCCCTTCCGATTTTTTGACAGTCTTCGATTGGGCTGGAAATTGGCAGACCGCATCAATAACCCTTCGTCAACTGATAGCCAAAATATTTTATAAAACTAAAATATTTCCGCTAAGTCATTTAGGTATTGATTTTCATTGGCCGTGAGGTTTTCAGAAGGCGACTCTCTACTGGCCACAATGAAAAATTCCTTCTTTTCCCTACCCGCGTACGTTACCGGCGGGCAGGCGGACGAGGTACCCGGGCAGCCGCGAAGTGGCTTTCCGGGCGCCAGCGAGATTATTTTTTCGCAGCTTCAAGGTTACAAGGTTCTTAGCAATGGGTAGCAATCTGTGCTCCGCGGTAGATTGTAGGAAGAGTGCCGGGAAAAGCTTCTTTTACCCTTGTTTTCGTGGGAGAAACAATATGCGCTCCCCGGCAGCAATGGAAGCCAGCCACGTCAAGCTGTTTTTGCTCGAGATGTGTGCCGAGAGAACTAGTGTCACGTAAAGCATTCTCACATATGCTCGGAATGCTATATAGCCGCGTACTCCGAGTTAAGTATCCTTCTGCAGCTGGAAGAGCTACAAGAGCGGCAAGCGCAGACTCAAGCCGGCTGTGACCACTATACGACATCCGTCCAAAGAGGAGCGCTAACAATATCGAGAAAAATAGTGCACATTCTAGCATAGTTGACATTTGTTGAAGTCACTTCTGTTGTTCACAATTGCATCAGTGATATTTTTTTTTCATAAACATTTTATTCATTTTGGACATCGAACCTAGCTCGGGATACTCTCGGAGTTCTATTCACGCGGCTGATCTGTCGAAGACGAGAAGTGAAACGTCTAAACAAAAGTTCAAGTCCGACTTTAGTCATGACTTTCGACGTACTGCTATTCGTGGCCTGTATTACAGAGGCTTATGGAACAAGTGCTGAGATACATTATTAGGCGAAAGAGTCTGTGCCTGGTTTGTCAAGTGGTTGGCGTGCAATGTTCTCTCGCAGAAGAGGTGGTGAAAACATCTTTATTTTATTCTGTTGCGAAGAAATGTTCTATAGGGCTGAAAAGTTTTGTTTTAAAAACCATGAAAATGACGAATGTCGTTTAGGGGAGACAGGCAAAATTACAGTTGCTGAAAACTGTGCAAAACCAAAACTAGTTTTAAAAAAATTCATCGATTTATATCTTTCTTTCACGTGCACTCGTGCCTGTTTGAACAAATTGCATTCTATCTCCAACAGAAAAAAAAAACATAAATCAGAAATATTTTTAAAGATTTTTGTTTAGTAACTTTGTTAACTTATTTTGAATTAAAACTTTGATGATGCATTTCTGTACTTTATGTACTATTGCATCTTCGAGAAAATATTCTTTATTTGAAGATAAATAGTGTACTTGTGTATTTTATACGCCTTTCATTGCACCTTGATGTTTGGCTCGGTGGTTACGGAGTTCTTACAAGTTACATTTTAGCACGATCTTCAAGAACCAGTAACCAGCCACCTAGCCTACACGAATGCGGTTCATTCCATTCCATACATTTCATTGTTTACGACAATCACAGTCTAGTGGCGACATGCGCGATCAAAAGCGTCGCGGTGATCGGCCTTCCACGATTGGCAGAATGCTGACTATGACGTCAGAAAAGGTTTTATCAATGACAGAAATAAGAGAAATGGAAGAACTTTAATTTCGACGGTTTTGGCAGTGTTGGTTTCAGAGTGCAATGATTTCCAGCTTCCACCATGCTAATTACAAACACCATCGAACTTAAATTCGCTAGGTAACGACGTCACGAGAGGAAACCATAGGAGTGCCTAGCAGCGCGCGTTCGCGCACGCGTAACGCCAACATGCGGAGTCGCCGCTAATACTTACCGCTCTCGAACGTTACGCACGCACTATTGTTAGCCGCGCATGCTAAAAGCGTGAGCTGGTTATTTTGTATGAAGCCTTGGCGGCTGCACGAGCGCTCGTACAGCGAGCGCTCCAATCAATGCTGTCAAGGCTAGCCGCTCGCGCTTGCACACTCTTTTGCAGCGAGTCCATGCTAAGGTGAGACGAAGTATATATGTGTAAGTTGAGATCCCAGCACGCGCATGTTCGCGGCTTGGGAAGGCAAGCAAAGCACGCGCCACACGCAAGAACGCTGAAGATGGCGCCGACCAGAAGCGCTTTTCTGAAATGGTCTATAGATATTGCCCTTGCTGAAAATGCACTGAGTACAAACTATCTACCAAAAAAACCTTTTTTGTTTTCAGCCGAAATTTGCTTCTGCTGACCTACACCTAGTACAAACTATCTACCAATAAAACAATTTTTTAAACGCAATTTGACCCTGCTGATATTCACCAAGTACAAAACATCTACAAAAAAAGCTTTTAGCCATATTTTGTTCCTGCTGGCATACACCAAACACAAACTATATAAATTAAAAAACAGTATTTTTTTTACGATACACCGGCTGCAAGCTTTAGTATGGTAAATACGGTGTTCTCGAAATTACTATTCACAAAAAAAACTTCTCTCTTTGGACCGCTGAGTTTGGATCATTCACGTCTCTTTATTCGCCTCCCAACGTTCACTGGAGTACAAAAAGAAAAGCGAGTCAGTCTCGTTTTGTGTTGTCAGGTCGGTCATGACAAATCTATATCTAAGCTCGAAAGGCCCTAAGCTTTCTATCCATCACCTGACATACCACTTTCCCGAATCTTCAAGTTTTTATAGCAGATTTGTTTTACAAGCCACTTAGTGGTAGTCAACCTTGCCGAACCGGAAAGTGGTCGCGGCACCAAACTGTCATTGGAATTTCACCAGGCTTCACCAAACAATAAAATTTACGGTACATTAAAACACATCTAAAGTATGATCAACATTTCGTATCAGAACACACATTTTAGAAAGAACGTAAATTAACCCAATTCGTTTTAAGTACGTGTGCACATTTCTTAACATGTTCAACGAGAAAAGGTTAGTGTGAAGCAAAACGAACCAGCGAAATACGAATGTCATCATGTTCGTTGCAATTTCACCTTAAGAGAAAAGAAGTTTAGCGCATTGTTTCCGCACTAGAGTTTTTCTGTGTGCAAAGCTTGATTGTCCGACAAAAACAAAACAAAAAAACGCAATCTTTCTTGCACTTGGAACATGTGCATTTTGATAAAATAACAAAGAACCATTATGTGTTCCTCCTGGCGGGTTGCTGCTCGGAATACTTTTTCTTGATCTGGCCTCTTCAACCTGTGGCTACACGGCACTTAAATCGAGCGGTGCCTTGCGACGCCAAGGGATTGGTACTTTAATGCGGCACTGGCAACGTCTTGAGTTGCATAAAGGGCCCCTGAAAAAATCAAAAGAGTTTTTAAGCAGTCTGGTTGGGGCGCGTGTCAAACAATTAATTCTACACGAAAAAAAATATTTAAGGCAATATTGACGGAACGAGACGCGATTTAGTCGGTAGTCACCTCGTTTCCACTTGTTTTCGCTCTCGGCATTTCGGGCGCGTGGAGGAGAGGTCGATCGGCTTCGCCTTCACGTTGAGGTGGAAAAACCGAATTACCCTCTCGGTGAGCGAATGACCATTCCGTGACGCAATGAACTTTGCGAGCAGAATTTCAAATAAATCTCTCGCCGTCAATATTTCTCTAAAAGATTTCTTTTTTCACGTAAAATGTGTTTTTTGACACCCGTGTCCCGACCAGACTGTTTAAAAAAAAACAGTTCTTTTTTTTTTCAGGGGCGCTTTAAAGTCAAGAGCACTTTTTTTTCATTTTCTAGGATTTCTTTGGTGTCGTGGTTCACTAAGCGGCGCACCATAGGCTCAAGAATTTTACCAGATTACCAAACTCTTTGTGACTGGTTCATCATCTGGCAACACTGTTGGTGGTCTGTGTGCCGTGCTTCTGCGATCTGTTCATCGCGGATGCAATGGTGATTTCACTCGAGTCGTAAAGGCTTCCATTTGCAACTGGGCTGTAGAGTGCGTATTCAAATGAGAGCCAACCAAGGGCATTTATTAACTGAAGGCTCGAACACATGTACAAAAAGCCAATCGAAAATTGCACGAATATCGGTACATGTTCGCTTGGTGTTTCTCGTGTTCGGCGGACATCTGCTGAGGGAATAGTCGTCGTGGTTAAGTTGGATAATTAGCTTAAATTTGTACATTGACTATTCAAAATTGGTTTTAGAGTAATGTTTCAATTGCAGGAACGACGGTAATTACTATTAAAGGTCAGACCGATTAAAAGAGTCAGCAAAATTTGAATTAGTTTTTGATAAATTCATCAATCAACTTTCACGACCCACTCTTGTGTCGACATGACACACAAAACACACTCTTGGGATCTTCGGGTTCATCCCGATTATCGACACATGTTAAAATTACTTCATGAGCGGAGTTCGGCAAGAGCATATCTTAGTGGAAACGTTTCCATAGGTTCTGCATCATTGATGGGTACGTGTAGGTCTCTGAACGCTTAGTGCTTTTGGCATACGAGAAGACCCTTGTGGTAACTGAAGTAATGGCGAGGGAAAAAGCTTTATCGGACACTTTACGCTATTCATGGACTTATGTCTGAGATTGTGACGACATCTGTTCGCAGTGCTATCCCTCGGTACAGTTACGATTCGCACCGTGAAGTTGCAAGACCGCGGGGGAGCTACACCAGGCTACACTTCGTTGGGGAGTCAGCTGCGCACGCCGACGTTCGCCTGCGGACTCCAGTATGCTCGACTATGTTTCTCTCGCCGCGAATATACCCCTTCGAAACACTGCCCTCTGTTGGCAGCTGTGGATCCCCGCACAATGGCAGACTAAAACCGCAACGTCAAGGCACACTTTATGCGTTTGGTTGGAGAAGGAGAGGAAACGCGAGCGCAGAAAAAGGCTGTGAGCGCAGTGACGTTGCACTTTCGAACGCTGTTTGATTGGCTTGTCGGATCCTAGTGTTGGCAGCACTCCGACGTTCGCTATCTTATGGAATGACCCGCTTGTTTCACGATGTTGGTTGTTCCGCCGTTGTGCGGTGGTTCCGACCTTCTAATAACCAGCACGCGAATTTCAAAAGCGGTCTATAGACCTTTCCAGCGCTCATCACACAGGCGAAAAATGCTGAGTCACTGGGCTGTAGACGCATGCGCGGCGTCTCAGATTTCGAGGAAGAAAGTATACCGAGCCCTCAGAACGCCTGCCGCAGCCTAGTAGGCAAAGATGGCAGCGCCCAGGAGGCGATCATTGAAAAGGTCTATAGTCGACTGGAGGCTCTTCTCCATTTCGCAGTCGATGCTACCATCCTATGGAGTCAAGAAGTGTTCAGAGTACATCGTCATGGCGCACATCGTCTTTGTTGGTTAAAGCGCAACTCCTGTAAATATTTTCGAACTTGGGATGTTTTCAGCTCAGTCATCATAGGGGTGAACGGTGTGGGGCAGCAATTTTTGTCCGAGTTTTGAGTGACGGGCTTATCTTCTAGGGAGAATGGGCCTCACGAACACGACGCGCACGACGCTCGTCACCCCAGAGATACTTCGAACGGCTCGGTTGTAACGCATTGACGCCACCTCAACGCCAGCAACAGCAAAGCTCATAACCACGCCAGCCTTCCTACGTCACAAATGCTGTAAATCTTTTTGTTTGTCTTTTGTGCCGGATTTCGCGCCGGAAACGGTGCACTCGAGCGCTTGCTCGAGGGCACCGTTTCGAATGAAAAATATAGCCCGTCATTCAAACTACAAACGTGCGATTATCATTTACGGTTATTATATCCGTCATGCTTGACTCATTTCCGAACGAAATTTGTATCTTTCAATTTTCGTTTCCGTACCCTTTAAAACCGTTGAGTGCAACGGCCATCTAATACGAGGTGATTTATTTTCGCAAGTGCTCGCCACGCGCTCAGACCTGCACCTCTCATAAAATAGAGCATAAATAGCGTCCTCTGTTAAAGTTGTTTTAATGCGAATAGCATTCTTTGGATACTTCACGCACTTTTCGTCTATGTATCTATCTATCTATCTATCTATCTATCTGGCTATCTAACCTCTTACGCCGCGGGTCGATAAATAAATAAAAAAGACCGGCGCCGGCTGGGATTCGAACCGTTGACCCTTTGATCAGCAGGCAGACGCGCTAACCACAGAGCTATGAAGGCAGTCATTCAACGCACTCTAAACGGTTGTTTATATCTTTACTCATAGGACGCGCTTTACAGCGCTGTCACAGCTATCGGAGCGCGCGCGTTCCATGCACGAGGGCTCATTCCGCTCTCGTGAGGGTGAGGGAGATGGAACGCGCGCGCACCGGTAGCTGTGACAGCGCTGTCAAGCGCGTCCTATGGTAAAGATATAAACAACCGTTTAGAGTACCGTTGGTTGAGACTAGCTGAGACGCCAGAAATTCTGGTCGGTACCATTTTGAGTGTTTGTGCGTATGGCGCGTGCTTTGCTCGCCTTCCTAAGTGACACAAACGCACGTGCTGGGCTGCGGAGATCGTGCGCAGGGCTGTGAAAGTGTCAACAAATTTAGAATCGCCTCAAGAGTGGGCTGGCGTATCTAGAGTGTGCCGGCCACCTGACGAACGCGCATAACTCCGCACCGTTTGATGCTATTCGCATTAACGTAGATAATCATTCCCGAAGGATGGGTTTTTGTTGCTAAACCTCGCTTTTGCTTAAAAGAAAAAAAAATATTTTCCTGTGTGTGAAACAGTGAGAACAAATTAGGCTTTCACAAAAAGCTTCGCGGAAATAATGCAAAATGTGACACACGTCATAAAAAAAATAAACAACTACTTTGGTTATGTAAAAAAAATCCCACGTTTCGTTTCAAGTGCGGATGACATTCTTAGTAATACGTATACAGGAAGTGCCAGATTTTTTAATAGCGTAGTCTTATCTACGTGGAATACCCGTACAGTCTTCGAAAAGTATCCGTGGCGTTTTTTTTTCAAAGAATATACAGACATTCCTGATAAACAGGACTGAGCTGCTGAGACTCTACCATGATTTCCTCGTTATTTTTGATAATGCTTCCAGCATTTTAAATCGTTTAACCAATTTCACTTTGTTTTTTGTTATGCAAGGTTTGCTTACTTATTATTCATTTAAATTATTTTATAGCGAATTGTTCGCGCATCTAAATTAAGTGCGGACAAAATTGTTACTGCTCATTTTTACCGATACTTAATCTTAAAAGGGAATAATTAAAAAGGACGACGAAGGCGGGTACGCTTGCATTTTGTAATAAATTTAGCTAAAAACGCAATTAAAAATACGTTCATCAATCCGTGATTTCGACCCTTCGTTTCAGACAATACGCCTGTATACGCAGAAGTTGGCCCATTCTCTAACTGCATTTTATCCAAAAATATATTCAAAGGGCGACGGAATTTTAAGGGAATTTTAAGCATAAACTCAGAGTTTTCCATAGCGTTGTGAAAATGAGGGGCGCGAATTCATAGCTTTGAACGTGAAGTCATCGCTTCAGGTTGTATAGGTAAAGAACAGAGGTTGTAAACTACCTAGGTACAAGTAACTGGAAATCGGTATCTAGGTACTTTTGTTGTACCTGAGGTACAAACCTAGGTACTTTTATTTCTCGGTATCTGTATCTGTGTTTTAGGTACATTTTTCAGTAACTTGTAACTATGTGAAGTTACTTTTTACAGGTACTTTTTATTCACTTCATCAAAACGATAGAAACCATAAATCTTGAAGTATTAACACACTACCATGTGCCGTGATAGACGGTGAGTTGGGTACGACCTGGGAGGCACTGACTTGATCGCACGACGTTTTAGCGAACGAAGCCCCGTCTATGATTTTTCATCGAACGACGCTTTAGCGAATGGCGGTGTTCATTTGAGCGAACGGTGCATTAGCGATGCCGTTCAAGCGACACCAATTTATCGAATCGCTTCGGAACTACGTTTAGGGAAAATAGCGACCTGCTTCCTTCATCTCAAGCCGAAATCGACTTCACTGCATGTGATGAAGCTCCTCTGACAGCTATACAAGAGAAGAGATAACTTGAAAGATGTGCACCGTTTCTGTTGCCTGTATCTTGTCCTGATAGTGGCTCTCTTCTGCCATAAATGCAATAGAAAATATAAAAGAAAATGAATTATAATTACAACCATAAAGAAATGTAACATAGCGGATATAATACAGTTTCCACTCAATAAATCGGACTCAAATTTGGCGGTTATCAAAACTAAGAAAGTTCCGAAAAAAACAAAACTTATTTTCCTTCAAATAGGTGAAAGAAAAAAAAAAAACGAGGAAGCTTGAAGCCTTGCTCGATGTCGCAAAGGTTAGGTGCATATGCTCTCGACTCATGCGTTTCTTCATGCGGCCGACGTATTCTTGGCGCTTCGAACTCAGCATCGGCTCATGTGAATACGGTTTTTCTTAGTTCTCGCATTGGCACTAATAAAGCACTTTTATCGAACTCGTTTTTGTGTTTATCCTTAGTATAAAAAGCTTTACTTCCAATATATATTCACGAATTCGGGGAAAATAAAGTATCTTTAAAGTAACTGTACCTGTACCTGGGTACTTTTTTAAGCCAGTACCTAGGTACGAACTTAGGTACCTTTTCGTATGAGTAACTGTAACTGTATCTTAGGTACATTTTTGAAGTAACTTTTACAACCCTGGTAAAGAACGTATTGTTTAGCGTGGACACTAATGCGAGCTGATGGGACAAATCAGACAGCGTAAAAATCGCACCATCATGGTGTTTGTCATCTTTTTGTTACTTGTTCTGTCATCGCTGGACCAATCATGTACAGGGACGTCGAAGTGACTTGCTCTTTTGACGCCGTTTGATTGGTTCCACTGGCTCGTAGCCTCGGCTGCATCTGGACTTAAGCTGAAACAAAGTATGGACGTAAATAAACTTGACAAAGCAGACATGGAAAGAGCGTCCGCTGCTCCAATTTCAGATTATCAGCAGCGGCGCGTGGAACTGCTTATCGCGACCTTCCCCGTCAGCTGTGACTTGATTCACCGCCCTTGTGGATTACACGCAAAAGCAACGACGACACCTCTCGCGGCTGTCGCGTGCCTTGCACTTCGCGGAAAAACCGTGAAGTATTTCACAGCGACCGGAAGCCACGCGCTCGCACGCCTCTCGACCGGCGGCTTATCACGTGACAGAACGGAGGCAGTCTAGACGGCGTGCGTGCGTAGATGAAGGCCCATATCGCATATATAAGTTGCTGCAGCGGAACCGCAGTCAGCAGTAGATCATCTGAGTTTTCCGTCATCACGCTGTCATGGAGTTCCGCACGTTATTCCTGATCGGCTCGGTCGTCCTCGTCGGGGCATTGGCGTGTGCCCAGGCCGCCTGCCCGAGCAACCGCGGTGTGGTCAGCGATTGCCGGCATTCCACCTGCACGAAGAGCGAATGTGAGACCCAAGGCCTCGAGTGCTGCCCCAAGCCTTGCGGTGGAACTTGGTGTGTCAAGGGTAAGAGAGCGTTTATTTTAATTTTATACACACTCGTACGCAAAAAGCCGTCAAGAGCGCTTGAAAACTGCTCGTTTTCAACTGCGTGTTCCCCTCCAAGAACGAAAAACGTTGTAGGCTTAGCCGTCTAATGGGTTTTCAAGCGTTGACTGAGGTGTCCTGTCCCTCTAGAAGGGGTCGTTTTTAAATAAACACGTAGGTTTGTTTTGACACGTTCTGTGCTGTCCCTTACTTGTCTTTTGTGCCTTGCCTATCTCGGCTAAAGTTGTCGCTCATTTTGAACCGTGATAAGCATTTAAATGGTTTGGCTCGTGTATTGGAAAGCGGGAGCTGCTTTATAAAAAGGACATTCAGAGTTGCAAGATGACCTGTTACTTTCCCATGAGGTAACCCGCTCCTTTTGAATAATTGTAACGTAACACAGCACTTGTTGGAATGACTCTAAGTAACGGTGTTTTTTTTTGTTATTTTTTTCCAAATGTGTACCATGTTTTCTACCAAACAATCCAAAATCGTTTTTCTTCGTTTTTTTTTCGTTTTTTTTTGTTTCTAATGGCGAATTACCGGACGCATACCGTGAGTTGTATGACGCAGCCAGCGTGAATCCGAAGTTAATCGGGCTGAAGTATTGACCGACGGGCTGGACGTGCTGAAAAATCTCTCCTCTCGACGAATGCACCCAGACTAAGTTTGAGTTCTTCTCTGCAGGTGTCGTCGACGGCATCACTTTCGGCTCGTCCTGTCCCCAGTTCCTGCCTCCCCAGGGGGGTTGCCAGCCCAGACAAAGCAACGAGACGTGCGAGGACCTGCGCTGTACCTCTGGCTTCCAGAAGGTGTGCTGCCTGAGAGCATGTGGAGACCCCTTCTGCTTCCCGTATGCGGAAAACTGATGTCGGTCCTGTACCGACGTTTCTCGGTGTAAATAAAGACTTACGCGATGTGTGCCTTCAGACAACGCTGCAGTCTTCTCTTTTGTTCCGCCTAGCCTGGGATTCGGACAATTCGTCGGTCAACTCGTTGAAAAGGAAGCAACTTGTCGTGGGTCTTATATGCAAAAAGGGCAACTCGTCGAAAGGGGCAACCTGTCCATACAGAATCCTTTGCTTTTCATCAGGAGTCGGACGTCTTTCTTTTTCGTCTTCAAAACCGCGGACGCTAACCCCGGTCTTTCCTTGCACAGCTTGTTCCGGGAGGACGTGCGCCCGATCTCCCTGACATCGGGGATACTGCGGCGCTGGATGCTCACGTCTAGGGGCCGCCTTACACAAACGCGGGACTGGTAGTGGCCGTCGGACCATTGCGGCGTAGCTTAGAGCGGGCTCCTCTTGTGCTGCTACGGCGACTGAGGCCTCGGGCTGGAGGGTTTGGTGAACCTTCTCTCGGACGACATCGGCGAGTGAGAGTGAGGACGGGCGATCAGCACCAAGTAGGGTCTTGCGAAGCTTTTCTCGGACAATATCAAGGAGGATCTCCCGAAGGCTGTCGACACCGGTGGTGTTCAGGTCCAGTCGGGAAGCTGCGAAATTTGGATCAGTAAGGCGCGCCGGCGAGTCGGTGGTAGTGGCTTGCTTGGGCCGTCAGTGCACACTCGATATTGGTGGGTTCGTTTACAAATTCATCGACAGTCGTCGGGCGAGTGCGGACTAGGCCTCCAAACGTTTCACTATTCACGCCACGCATGAGGGCGCAAAGTTTCTTCACCTCGGCAACCTCCGGCTAGGGCATTCAGGTGCAGGACATCTTCAACAAAGCTTGCGGCGCTTTTTTGAGGCCTTGCGTCCTTGCTCAAGGTAAGATCCTTCGCTCGCTGCCGATGGTGATGGTTGATGAACGTCTGCTTCAATTTGGTGGCGCAGGACTTGGCGAGAAACTGCTGAAACGGTATTTCGGACCATTAAAGGGTTCTTCATCGTCTCGGAGAGCTTAAGTAAGAAAGTGGTGCCTACCTGGCTAGCAGCTAGCCAGGTAGGCAATATGACCGCGAGTCACCGGGTCATCCGTGCTTCGGATTAAGCGTGCCAATCAATTCAATGAGTAGCTTTTCACGCGACATCCGAAGCACCCATGTCCAGGTGTCTCGGTGAGTGGGTCACATCTAAATATAAAGAAGAAAAATTGAGAAAACACTACTGTGTAAAGAGCCTTATGTAAATCAACGAACCGCTGTTCTTCTTTCCTATGCCATTTAAGGTTGTAGTAAAGTACATATTCGAAAAGCCTTCTTTTAGGAGTTTACCTCAGACCACACCGGGAACCTCGAATTTCGAGAACTCAGCAAGGTTCTCAGAGATGCGTGGAATTCGAACAAGCGAAGTAGACTCTTGATGACGTTCTTCTTCATACAATTTATGGAATCGCCTTTTTGCGCAACCTTCATTTTGTTTAGCGCTAAAGGCGTGGTACCCGGAGATTGAATTCAGGTCCCAAACACATATACGATTGAAACCAAGGCGACTGGCCTCCGCCATGTCCCTGCTCGTGGTGGACAAGTCCGTGCAATTGCAAACTTGCCAAACCTATGTTCATGCGCAAGCTTCACGTGATTGCACGCGTAGGGCACCAGTCAGGGCGCCATGCTTGCAATTGTCTACTACTACAAAACCGAAAGTCCGAGATTGCAAGTAGCCAATCGAGAATGTCGACCCTCATGATCCCCCGTAATTTGCCCATTCGTGCGCCTGGTCGGCTGTTATTTCGGGCCTGTGTCTGGACCCGTATCGACCACCGCCTTTTCTTTAAATAAAGGGAATAGCGCTTCTTTGAGTCTTGCGTGCGTCGCCA
Organism: Ixodes ricinus; assembly: GCA_037355805.1. Lineage (NCBI taxonomy): Eukaryota > Metazoa > Arthropoda > Arachnida > Ixodida > Ixodidae > Ixodes > Ixodes ricinus. The sequence continues at coordinate 19,060 of JAZHYW010003504.1, forward strand.
CTTTCAAGAGCGAGGGCAATTGGCGATCGTTACCTTTCCCAAACATGACTTCCTGACCCTTAGATACGGTCTCAAAAATCTCAAGTGATATTGTATTGCTCTGTCGCAAAACATCGGGAAATAAAGCTGTAAAACTTTAGGTGCAGCTTGCGTAGTGCACACGGTGTCGTAGTGGCTCTAGTTTGTATATACATGCGGAGGCGGTAGAGGACGGCCGAAAAAGTTTGACATCACTTATCTCATCTAGTATAGAAGGTAGCCTCCCTTTTTTTTTCTTTCTTCGCGACAGATAGTAATAGTGCGAGGCACATGAAGGGTTGGCGCAGAGTCACTTGAAACTTTTCAAAACCAAAAATTTTAAAACCTCGAAACCGAAAAGTGAAAGTATTGCGAGTTTGTAAAGGTCAATTGTTGCGTCGCTTGGCTGTCGTGGTGACACGAAGTCGCATCTCGACGTTAAGCCCCCCCCCCCCCCCCTCCTTTCAACGCGTATGGTCAAACAAATAGTCTAACGCTTCTTTGTGAATGGCCTTCACTGAAACGTTTACGTAGTAAAACAAAAATGTTGCAATGTCATTCAAGAACGCTACAAGTGCTACTTGCGTCGATATAATTTTTGTTGTTGTTGTTTTCTTCTTATCAGTCACCTTCACGATCGCGAACGGAAGGCAGAAACCTTATCTTAAATTCTGATTATTTCTTTCCAACACCACGCATCGCCTGACAGCCGAAGATTTGCCCTCAATGTAGGATCACGCACGAAGATGATGACAGCAGTCTTCCCATGGGACCCTAGGCACCCACTCAAAAGTTTACGTATGACGGAAAAAAGAAAAAAACGCCCACCAACTTGATCTACGAAGCTATGCTCCCGGCTGTCAGGGAACCCGAAGAGTGCGATGAGCCGTGCCCAGCGCCCTGACACCACAGCTGCGACAAACGACGGGTCTTGTGAAGCCAGAGAAACCACTTTGATTTACATCTTAGCCGTTCTAGTGCTCTCGCTGGTCTTCCTCTGCCTCGTACTTAGTCTCTGCGCTTACCAGAAGACACGTCATCAACGGAGGCTGCGGCGTCGGCAAAGAATGTGCCGGAGACATTGCCACCGTCGCCATTGCAAGTGTAGTACAGCGGACCACCGCCGCAGGTCGTGGGGGCCTCGTAGATATTGCGGTCACGAGGACGTTTCTCAGACGAGTCTCCTGGCGCATCAAGGCTCATCATCTTCGTCAGATCCGGCTTCGCCCTTCCATCCCCGCTTCAACAGCCCGGCCAGCTCAGGCTCGTCGTCGACGTTACGGACTGTGGAGGGTTGTGAGCTGACGTGCCCGGTTCTGCATTCCACTATGGTAAGGCGACACTTTCGTTATTCGTGGCATGCCGTGATCGTACACACCCTGAAGCCACAGTGGCACAACTAAGACATTGTAAAAAAATGACAGTATGCCAACACTGTCTGAGGCGTTCTCCTTCCTCGCATAACCGTCCTGCCACGTTGTTCATAAAATAACCGTCTGCAGTGATTTTTGAATCGTACAAATGTAGGAAGGAAAGGTTCTTAGAAAATTCTTGAGGCGTGTCTGCAGACACTTCGGTCATCGTGTTGCCGGTGAACACCGTGCCTTCTTTATGAGGCAAGTCCGCAGTGTGGCTACGGCTTTGCAGTTGAACGAAGTCGAGTGATGTAGTATGTCAAGGTTCAAAAAATGCGGCCACGTTTCACTAGGCTGCTTAAAAAGCCGCCCTTGTAAACATACTTGGCAGTACTGCTCGGGTAGTTTTAGTATTGCGCACAGGCTTCAACGCAAGCACTGTGCGTTTACGTTAGCGTTGCGTGCTCCGCACTA
>JAZHYW010003505.1:0-49103 GCA_037355805.1 Ixodes ricinus
TTTGAACACGGAAAACTTCGGCAGTACGTATAAAAAATTGTTTTCACTGTGACCATCCCAACGGTACTTGTTTGCTTGACCATTAGCAGTCGGGGCAGGTAACATGCTCTAAGTGCCAAAACTTTGCCGATGGTGATGCAGTTCCTAAAAAGGTGAGCTACCTCACGATCCTGCATGTTAGGGAACATGTAAAACGTGATATATAAAAAACAAGCAAGCTCCTCAGCGAACACTTCCTCTCTCTGTGACATTTCCAAACGATCCAGACGTGATGGGCATAATCAGCTGGTTTGCGTACCGGAGCCCCAAATAGAGCGGCAGTTTAAATACGGGTGACCTGACGTTGGCTGTGAGCACCGATGGAAGCCCGGTGTTCAAATCCTCTAACTCCACAATCTTGTTAATCCAGTTTGCGGTCAGCGAGCTTCCACCCGAAAAAGGTTTCACAAACACCACGCTTGCTGGATTATGGTGCGAGAAGAAGCAGCGATACATGTTACAGTTCATGAGAAGTTTTGTAATGAGCAGATGGACGTGGAGCTAATTCAGTGGCGTGCGAAACGGTGAACCACATTTTGAAAGTGCACTTCTGCTGCTGTGCAGATGCCCCTGCACGTGCTGGTGTCTGGAACCATGTACTCCACTCTGGGTGCTTTGGATGCCCTAGGTGCCTCATCACAGGAGAACACACTGGAGATAAGCTGATAGCAAGGCAGTCCGCACCATTGTTGATCATTATATATTGAATTCAGCATGCCGGGATTGAACTAAGCATATTTCATGTTATAAGCCACTCATGCATTTCTCAAATTGCATTTATTCTGGATCCACGTTTTGCACATCTTTTGCAGCTTACTTTAAATTTACTTTTGTAAAAAGAAGATATGATCCCACGGTGCACTCGAATGCATTTTACTTTGATAATAAGGTATGACTTTCTTTCTTGCAAAATTGTATGCTTGTCAACAAACAAAATGTGTAATAAAATTAATTGTGTTGCAAGATGTATGCGCTATATTCAGGAGGACTCAGACTCAGTTGCTCGAAAACAACTAATTAATTACAATTGCAATTACCCTGGCTTAAGAAATATTCAAATAGATTACATGATGAATTGAGACCAAACGTAATTTGCCGTTATTCGAAAAAAGTGACCGTTACTTCTCCGATTACATTCGTATTTTCAAAACGACTTCTCTTAATCTAAACCCAGAGACAAGGCGAAATAAAACAACGGACAGTATTTTATTTCTTCTCGTCTCAAGGTTTTGATCATGATTTTTCCTTACCTGCACGAATGCATAACTGCGCTCCTCGCAGTGTTTCCTCCCGGTTCTGAAAATGTGTCGTTCGTATGGTGTTTGTTTTAATCAGAAGCAGCAAATTATGAGCTAATTACCTTCTTAGTCCACCAATTTGTAGTTAATCATACTCCTGTCTGAGTCTTGGTTCGAGGATTTCTTTATAGGAACCTTGTACGACCAAAGGGCGTACAATATACCTATGTTACAAGTAATTTAAGTACTTCCAAAAGTTACCAGATTGATCTTGTGATTACCTAATGAATGTAATCAGATGATTACAAAATTACTTTAAAAGTGATCGGCAGCGAGTAATTTAATTAACAGACCGATCTCACCAAGCGTTCAACGCATGCGTGACGCCGTCATAAGCTTTAGTTCACAGGAGGCAGGTTGCGGTGCACGAGGTGGCTTGTGCCGTCTCGTGCTCTGCTCGCGCAGAACTCCAGCCAGGTTGTTGCACGTGCAGGAAGACTAAAATTCCCTCGATGCATTGCGGCAGCGGTGGCGCAGTCAAACTGGCTGGTGAGATCGGTCTATTGTAACGAGTATTATACAAGTTTGATTGTATACATTAAAATCATCTAATAGGCTAGTTGGGTAAGCATCACTAAAAATGGCGGAAGGACGACCGAAGGAAGAACGAGAAGACAGGAAAGAGCGCTAACTGACAACTGGCATTTTATTTACAAGAGAAAAGAAGACAAAAAGAAGTGACGTATTTCAAAGACAAAAAGAAAGATGGAAAAAAAGAAGGAAAAAAAGACATCGGATAGGGAAAATAAGGATGCTTTTTGTAATATATACAGAAAATATCATAAAGCAAAAAATTGAAAAAGATAGAGAAAGAAAAGAAAAAAAAGGAGAAGAAAAGAAGGAGAAGAAGACAAGAAAAGATAAAAAGAAGAAAAATAATTCAGTGAAAAAATTAATGTGTAAGAAGGATCTTCAGGGATAAAGGCTGAGGTAAAACTGTTCTTTTTCCGATGAGGCTACTGAAGGAGCACTGATGCAGGCGTCACCCTTGGATAGTATGACGTGTGCTTCGAAGAGTTCTCTACTCCTCTGATCAGAGAACCGTTTGAGTACTTTCGTGTACTCGAAGAGTGGGGTACACAGACAGTCCCTTACATGCACCGCAAGTTGTCCCGCGGGAGATGACCTTAGGGCTAAGGCATGTTCCCTTAGCCTTACATTTAGACAACGTCCGGATTCTCCCACATATACCTTTCCACACGAAAACGGTATTTTATACACTAAACCACTGATGCAGGCGACATATTGGTGTTGATGTTTCACAGTGCATTCTGCAGTTTGTTCCTGTTTGTTGTTGATCCTAGGGCATAGCATCTTTAGTTTATCAGGAGTTGACATTACAACCTGTACATCAAACTTGGAGGCCGCCCGCTTCAAGTTATGGGAAATGCGGTGTATGTATGACACAACAGCCAGTCGGCGTCCCTTGAAGTTATTTCTTGTTGGTCTTCCACTTGATGTAATCATGGATTCAGTGACATCAAACAGAATTGAATTAGGATATCCAGATTCCGTGAGTCACTGAATTTGAGAATTAAAACTCTCACCGGCTGTTTGTTCACAGGATTTCTCGAGGGACGCACTTAAACAACTCCTTACGATTCCTCTCTTGATTAGATTTGAATGGGCAGAGTCATATTGTAAGAGCATTTTCTTTGATCTTGGAGAGTACATCCTGCAAGCTTGATTATCAAGAAACGATAACCGCAGATCTAGAAACTGAAGAGAGGAGTTCGCCGGCAACTCATGCGTTAATATGAGTCCCTGTGCTTGCTCGACGAAGGTGCTTCATATGCTGTTGGTTACTTCCGTGTCATTCTCATCAGGTCGGTCTTTTCAGGAGGACAAGATAATCGTCAACATATCTAAATATGCATGAAACCTGGCCGGTGTTAAGTTTGTTAGCAATGGCCCGGCCGCACTGGGACAAAAAAATCGTCACATAACACTGGTGCCACGCACGAACCTGTACATATTCCCTTCTTTTGTATATATGTATTGCCATTAAACGTGACAACAGTGGCGGAAAGGTAGAACCTCAGAAGTTCTAAGAAGGATTCCACCTGGATGTCACATTTGTTCTGAAATGACATGGATCCATTGGCATCGATACATTTACTTACTGCTGCAAACAGTTTGTTGTGAGGCATAGAATAAAATAAATCTTCCATGTCCAAAGAAAACCCGAAGTGAACCGTCGTAGTATTTTGTTTCAGGTATTGAATTAGCGCTTCATAATTCGGCACCAGAAAAGGATGGTCCAGTTGGAAGGTAGACAAGTGATCGTCCAGTTAGAGGGTAGATAAGTGACGTAGAAGGAATCGTGACATCATACCCTTCCAAAACCCATTTTCCGTCACAACTATTTGAAAAGGGCATTCTACCTTGTGGGTCTTGGCCGTGAAAAACATATCTAAATAGTCCCTTCTGGCAGAGGTGATGTGCTTCCCAGTTGTTCCAGATCAAGCCTATGGCACAATTGAAGCGCCCTAGCCTTGAGTGTCTTGGTTTGAAATCCATGCAACGTGGTAAAGTTCTTTCAATGGCCACTGTAGAGTTTTTTATGTAGTTTACCGCTGATGTTACAACAAACCCTCCTTCTTTATCTGACACGAGCAGGTTTAAATCATTCGCTTAGAAATACTCTACAATACGAGGAATATTCATTCTGCTTTCACTGATTGATAGGACCCGTTCTTACAATTACGTCGACTCAATCCTCTATACAGCGAAGCACACGTCATACTATCCAAGGGTGACGCCTGCATCGGTGTTCCGTCAGTAGCCTTATCGGAAAAGGAACAGTTTCACCTCAGCTTTTATCCCTGAAGATCCTTCCTACACATTATTTTTTTCACTGAATTATTTTTCTTCTTTTTTTCTTCTCTTATTTTCTTCCTCCTTCTTTCTTCTCATTGTCTTCTATTTTCTTTTTCTATATTTTCAATTTTTGCTTAATGTATTTTGTATATATACTACAAAGAGCATCCTTATTTTTTCTATCCGATGCCTTTTTCTCTTTTCCTTCTTTTTTTCATCTTCCTTTTTTGGTTTTGAAATACCTCAGTTCTTTTCGTCTTCTTTTCTCTTGTAAATAGAACGCCAGTTGTCAATTAGCGCTCTTTCCTGTCTTCCCGTTCTTTCTTCCGTCGTCCTTGCGCTATTTTTTAGTGCTGATTGTATACCCCTGGTTCACATCCGTCACATCAAATACTATAGACGCTCGCTGCTGCCGCCTTCGACGCTGGCTGATGTTCTCTCAACGCTCTGTCTTTCCTTTGTTCGTGGCTAAGTTTCGCATATTAAAACTTATTTTCAATTTTAATCTTGCCTATAGGTTTTGCCATCAGTGCCATTATATATAAAAATAAATCATCAGTGGCCTTAATGTTTTTTTTAATTTTATTGAACCTTATATTAAAACACCAAACTTTGATAGTTACTTTTTCATATGGCGGTGATCAGCAATGTATATTTAACAAAAAAACGATATGTTTCCAGCCAAGATCTATCAAATTTAAATTGGGTCACTCTAGTCTTAGAAACACAACTCGTAGTCCTCGACATTGCTTTTTATAAACCTCAGGTCAATCGAATATCGCTGCTAAAACCATATTCTTGCCAATAAAGCAACGTACAAATCGCTTGGAAACGACATACATAAATATATTAGCCACACAAATGTCAAAAAAGAATTGAATACGCATGATGAATCAGCCACGAACCTTGAATGATATACTTCCGATCAAAGCGTTCCGTTCGTTTTTATTTATGTCGAGGAATCCTCATTATAATGGCACGTAAATATTACTGCATAACAATTGTTCACATAATAACACAGTTCAAAATATAGAAACCTCTCCAGAACTCTAATAAATTTTTTAAAACATGTATTTTTTTTTGCGGAAAAAAAAAGAAAAAAAGATTCGAATTGTTTGCAAGTTGGTCGACCCATTCAGGACACATGGTAATACGGAACACTGGGGCCTGTCTTATAGAGGTCCCTGTTTGGTGCGGGTACCTGCTTGATACAGGCACCCGGTGGTCATCACAGCAATGACTCACACGTCCGAACGGCTTTAGATCCCAAAAGAGAGCAACCCAAGGGTGGTCCTACGGTGTATCCCTTCTCTCTCTTTCTGTCCTGGCTGCAAAGCAGTGGTATAATCAAACTGGTAACCGATTTGATAAAACTGCTCACAAGTTTGAACAAACAGGTCAGCAGTTTCGTCATACCGCTAAGCGAAATTTGGAAGCACTTACGGGTATGATTGAACGTATGCGCTATGAAGCTGTTGAAATCTAAAACGTTTTATCTTTAGGACGGTATTGCTTTGTTGACAACTCTCATATTAGAGCAGCGAGCAGAGATGTTTGCAGCTCGAAATTGTTTTGTTTCGTCAGGACCCTTTCCGGGATTAAGGTATGATAACAGTAAGACATATTTTACCCAAAAATACTCATGATTCAAAATACAGCTCTATCTTTCTATAACAAGTGTCCCAAAGTTAATATCCCATGACTAAACAAATTGATTACAGAATTTTTAAATATAATTGCTAGACTGAATATTATCCACCACGTTTGAGGTTCGCTGGAGCAAGTTCATAAACACTTATCTAGAGAAATATTTTCACTGTTGTCATTTGTTTGTTTTGTGCATTGTCAACCGCTCCCAATCTCATAGACAACCGTCGTTATCGTTCATTTTGACTTTTTAATAAATATTTGCGGAAATGAAATATATTTGCAGTGACAGACATCCTATTACAATCCTCTGGCAATTGTATAAATTGCATTAATATTGCTATATAAACCAACAATATTGATAATTATGGATTCGTACGTGCCACCATGAGCTTTAACATAAAATTATTCTTAAAGGTGCGTGTTGACAGTATGTGCAGTTTGATCTAGCTGAACTTGAGAAAGTATGATTGCAACAGTGCAATATAAGAAACAAAAGTATGAAACCATAAAATGTTTTAACTGAACCCCCAATCCCTATATTGTGGAAGTCAGTCGCTCCGTCCGTGCTTCTATTTTTTGCTAAATTTTGCGGGGAAACTGCCTTGAACGCGACTTAAAGTCACGTGAGCTATACACCAATCGATCAAATTGACTTCACGTGGCCCTTAGGTTGCTACAGATTCCCTTCAAATCTTAGCGGAAAAATTTACGTCACGTGACCTAAACACCAATCCAGTTTCCCGTGGAAATTAAGCGGGAGAAAGTGACGTCACGTGACTTGATGTCACGTGACATTTACATCAATTGAGTTTTCAGCTTGATCTAGCGACTAAGTCACGCGACACACCAACACCTCTTCGCATCCCTCTCCTCCCTTCTGCCGCTTTTTTTTCTCCCCAAACCTTTCCCTCATAGGGTGTCCTTCTCAGGCCTTCCATTCTCTCGGTCCTTCTCCCTTTCCCACGCCCCATCCTTTATCCAATTTCCTGCCTCTCTGTCCCCGTCCTCCACATTCGCCCTTTTTCTCTCTCTCCCTTTTCTCCCTATTATGGTACGGTGCCCTCTCTCGCCCTCTGTCATCTTGGTCAACTGGCACATCTGTTCACTTTCCTTATTCCACTATTCTAGCTTCCCACTTCTCGTTTCTCCCAATACATATCTTCACCGCGCTAGTGTGCCTGCTTTTTTCCCCAGTCGCCTTCCTTCCCCCTCCTATTACCCTGTTCACGTGACACGGGAATTCAGTGAACCAAATTGCTACTAACATGCACTATTTCTCTTTCGTAACGTCTTCTTAATGTCTTCCAAATAATTTAAACAATCACCCTTAAATACAGTATTTCATGTGGTAGAGGACTTCAAAGATAATAATCGCGGCCAAGTTTTAATGCGTAGGTTGATTTTTAATGGTACCACCAATCGCAAAATTTTGTCCGTCCGTATAACCAGAGTAACCAAAGTATTTGAAAATTATATTGGTTACTCATAAAATTGCGGGATATCGTAGAACTCCCATCTCAATTGTAAGGAATCTTGCAACAGAGGGAACTCGGGTCCCGTGATCTTAACACCTGCTGCGCTTCGGCTGGTTGACAGGCACAACCCATGAAACGTTTTGCAGCTACGTTTTGTAACAACAGCGATTGTTCATGCTCTTTCGAAGCAATCATTTTCGCAGAAGAAAACGCATATGAGTACGAATGGTTGCCTTGGGTCATCGATCCCCTGTTTTTTTCTCTATTGCTAAGCTCACGAATGTTATATTGAAGGACACTGAACTTTTAGAAATAATATGCACTCTCCGTACGATGGTATTTTGTGCGGGTATCACTATCGGAGCTTTATTCCTCTTCGCCACTAGCTAAATCACTCCACAGACGTAAAACTCAAATTACGCTGCATTGATTTCTCCTTGAGCTCCAAACAATAGCTCGAGAGAAGCTTGGAGTTTTTTTGTATTTTTTTCATGCTAATACTGGTTACGCTGAAAAAAGAAACGAACAGCTTGTAAGAAGCGTTGGCAAAAGAAGCAAAAGTGTTTAATAAACTTCTATGATTCATTCTCAAATTACCACACTTTCCTGGTAAAGTGCTCACACACAGGCGCCATCTCCAAAATATGACACTTACAAATGACTCCAGTTATAACGCAGCCTCTTCTTTTGCTACCGGCGCAATCTTTCTTTTTTTCATTCTGTTCCGTCCTGTGGTACTCAAATATCTCTTTGCCTGTTAACAATTTCAACGACAAATTTTCTCAAAGTTAGAGAAAGGTTTCTTGTTGAACATACATTATGTGATACTCACCTGCAAATGCTGATCATAAAATGGTGCTCGTCAATTTTTCTGGACCAAAGATTGAGAATTTCACCCGTTCTGTTGGCTGTTCTAGATTTTAATAAAGCTGACGACTTTACTATTCTTGATTTTTGAAAGTTGCCTTTTGATACGTTCGAACAACTATCTATGAATTGTGATTCTAACATCGAAGCTTTGTGGTACTGCTTTAAGAATAGTGTAAACAAATGTATATTGAACATTATGCCTCATCGAAAAAAAAAGACTGCTGTTTATTATCCTAGGATGAAAAGATATATTCTGCATTTCAAACGTAGACTTGCCGGAGCGAGAAGAATTCTAAAAAGAGTAGGAAAAAGTCATATCGTCAGGTTCTTTCAGAACTAAACGCAAAACGTAAACACCAAAAATTTAAAAAATACTTCTCTTTCTTCTTTTATGAAAAGTGCGCGCAAACGTTTTGGCGTCATATTTCACCAAAGGATAGATGAAAAACACCAAGTAGTATAACCGTATGTGAGTTCAATTACTTTCTTTTTTAAATCGGTCTTCACTAATGATGACGGCGTGGTCCCAAGCCTACAAGTTATCGACTTCGTTGGAATTAGCGACATTTCCATAAGTCAGGAGGGAATTTTTAACTGACTGTAAATAACTTAGACAATGAGAAGAGTGCTAGACCGAATATGGCACCGGATACTTTTTTAAAACGATACGCAGAATGAGTGCCAAAATATTTACATGTTCCCTTGAGCACGCAGTTTTACCAAATGATTCGAGAATAACGAAAAGTTGTTCCGATACATAAGGACGGTGATGGGAATACATCGTCGAACTTTAGGCCTATTTTTTAACTAGTACAACTTGTAAATAGTTGGAGCACATCATCTTCACGCATATTTTATGTCACCTAAATCTTATTTATAAAATCAGCACGGTTTTAGAAAATCACTGCCGACCACAACCCAGCTCGTTCAATTTACACATGACTGAGCTGAAACAATTAATGCAAGGGGACAGATTGACGTCATTTACTTAGACGTTTCTAAGGAGCTTGATATGGTATCCCATTCAAGATTGCTGGCAAAGCTTTCCAACATTCTCCAAGAAACACAATTTAAATAGGATAACTGCTTATTTAAAAGACAGAAGCCAATACGTTTACTATAAGAACATTGACACGAATAAACTACCCGTTACTTTGGGAGTACCCCAGGGCTCCGTGCTTCGGCCACTTTGTTGTTGTTTTTGATTAATGACATATCATCTAACATCAATGTCCCAACTTAGTATGTTCGCCGATGATTGTATTAAATATTTCAAAATAAGAAGCCACAACGACAACCTTAAGCTGCAGGAAGCTTTGGGGGCAATATTGCAGTGGTCTAAAACGTGGCAAAATAAAGCTAAATTATGATAAGACAGCCATTATGACAGTCTCGTGTAAAAAAGAGCCGATCCAATGTAATTACTGTACAACACTTTATTTGCGCGCCCCCTGTTTTCCACGAATCGATCGCAGAGGACATATTTGCGGCCACTAAATTTTGCGAAGTCCAGACGCCTGCTTTAAACCTCGTCAGGACCGAAAATTTCGCGTGCCCTTAAATTTCGCGAATTTTTCAACTGGCGATATTCGCGAAAATTAAGGACTCGCGATCGTTAAGGGTTGTGCAGTACTTACTTGAAAGGAAACTTCTCAGAGGAGTCGAGGAATACAAATATTTAGAATTTGTTTTTAATACTGAACTAAACTGGAAGCAGCACTTGTAATCGACGGTTTATAAAGCATGGGGCACTTTGTTTGCGTTGAGAAAAAAATTTAAATTTGCTGATATAGATACTAAATGTATTGCCAATAAAACGTTTTGTTTGACCTGTGTTAGAATACACCAGCTCAGTGTGGCACCCTTACACGCAAACTGGTATTATAAGGCCTGAAGGTATTCAGAAACTAGCTGCTCGCTTTATTCTTAATTAGTAGAGGCCGGATGTTTAGGCACTAAAAAGCCACCTTTAGGCACTTATAGAAAGCACGAAAACTTCGTAATAGGCATTTATAGGCACAATCAGTTTTATTCACAGGGTGCTTTTGAAATCACTTAGGGCCTCTGCCATTCAAAGAAATACAGAATAAAGTAATACAATATGAATTACTACTTCATTTGCCCAACATTCGAAAAAAAGTCGACTCAAGCCCATACCGGTACTAAGCTGTCCCATGCTGTACATAGTCCAACTAGAAATAATGAAAACAATTACGAAAACAATAGCATACAAGCACCATCTCAAGATTCGTGGGTTCGAACTCCTGCCTCCTGTCGCTTAGAACCAGTTTGTACGCAGAAAAGGAGCGTTCTACGTCAACTAATGTGAGGGGCCTACTTGTACTTAGGAATATTCAATGCTTCCACACCCTCTGGTACCCTGAGTACCGTGGTTCCCCGGTGAGAACCTTCGCGACTTCTTTAAATACAGAAAACCCACTATTTTTGCTCAAGACGGACTGAAGCTTTGAAAAAACTTGTACAGCAGCGGGGCCTGCGGGGACGGTGTCGACTCGTTATTGAACGGTTGAAATGAGTCCGATGTTTCGAGCCAGTGTTTCGCCAGCATTTTACAGGCTCTTGATTGTGCCCGCCAGAAACGTGAAATTGGAGCACAAATACGCCAGGTCACCTTCGAGAGTGCCCTCGCGCAGGACATCTTGAGCCTTTTTGACTGAGACACAATCGTCTGCTGGAAACCCACTAATGACCATCTTCACACCAGCAAAGTTAGTAATGTAATACTCTACAACTTTAAGTCACGTTCCCCATTGCGTCACGATGGGTTCTGGTGGAAGAGGCACCCCTGGTAGCTGTTCCTTAAATGCACAAACACGAGACGGTGACTTAAGGAACAGAGCCTTCACAGCAGCAACAAGATCGTTTACATGCATGAAGTGTTTTCTTAGCTATTCGCAAATGCGGTGAATGCCGTGGGCGAGGCAGGTGACGTGCAACATCCGCGGGTAGAAAGCCTTCAGGAGGAGGGTAGCTTTGTGCATATAAGTCGCCGCATCCATGTAAAGTAGAAACACCTTGCTGTCTTCCAATCCAGTAGGGTATAGCACCTTCAAGGACGCGTTGACAAAGTACGCCACGGTCTCCCCGTTTGTTCTCTCTAGCGTCTTGGAGCACACAAGAAAGGCGTTGTTCTTTCGTCTGCTACAAGCTTCCCAACTACGAAGTGCGCGTCAAAGCGTCCAGTCGCATCTGTCGTTTCGTCCACGGAGACCCAAATGCACGAGTCCCCAAGTTCATCTCTGATTTTCTTCAGTGTTTCCTCGTACATGGGCCGCAGGTAGCTTTTGCGCAGAGTCGACTCCGATGGTACAGTACGACTTGAGTATTTTTGTAAGAATTTTTTGAAAACTGGGTTTTCAACTTGTGTCGTGTTCCGCGAGGTGGAAATTCTTTTCTCAAGAAATCTGTAGAAAAAACAATATTACGATATGTTGAAAAGTGTAGTGCGCCGTCCTGAGCGGGTTTAGCTTTAAGCAATATATTTCTAAAACCTCTAAATATACCGACACTGAAAATATATACGTGTTTTACAATGGTGAAAAAGACTACTCATTCTGCAAGCTTGTTCGGGTTGTAAGTTTAAGCATCAGAGCCCACAGCTGCCATGCGCTCCGTTGCCAAAGCTCACTCTTGCGAAACTATCTGCTGCTTAGGTAACAGGGCTCATGGCTGTTGGGTGAACTACGACTCGTGCCCGAATTGGGTGTGCGCTGCTTATGAAGGGCATCGTAAGATAGTGCACGCTATTCATCTCTCTAGAGTTGGTTTGCCCATTATGTTGCGTAAGACAAGGGGTATTTCAGTTGCCTCGCACCCAGCGTAAGTTTCAACTGTACATGCCCAACCAAAGCATGACTGGAGGCAACAAGATGGTACTAAAGATCAGTAATCCGATAGAAAGACATTGCGTTTTGTCTTGCTACTGAGTATAGCTATTTTCTAATAAAAAGTCCAATTAGCGTCAAGGAATTTGTGTAACTCGTTTTGGTGGTCCTTTTCCGGGACGTCACGGAGATATTTTTTCTTGGGTCACCTTGCGAACGGTCCGGTAATGGCTGATGATAACTTCGAATATTCTTTCTGCTTAGCCTTTGTATACGTGCGTATAGTTCGATTCGTGTGATCCTAATATTATGGGAATAAGCTCGCTTTTCTTACTGTGACGTCATGGAGTTGACACAGAGATCAATCAGCACGATGTAGCTCGATTCGAGTCTTGATTTTAAGTCTTGACTGGTATCTCCGAATCTTGCCTGAGTCCTACTGGTCAGGCAAGTGTTGGAGCTCGAAAATCTCGCCTGTTGGCGACAGCCGGGATTCAAGTCGGTGCGTCGTCTAGCAAGCGTCTCAACTCCATGTCACGTCACTTTCTGCATGGGCAACCAGGCGTTCGTTTATAATAATCGTTCATTCAATTTCCGACCGATGCCGGTTTAACCATAGTCTCCTCGTTAATGCGTCATGTTTACGAAGCATAACAGTGAGTGCTACTGCGCACTTACTCTCGGTGCATCAGCGAATCAAGCGTTGCCACGGAAATGCCATGGCAACGTCAGGGTTCGTTGTGCATCGCGAAAGTTAATGAGCGGCGCCACGACTCACTAGGCTTCCCATTGGTCAAGAAATGTTCGTCGCGGCTCGATGGCCACGCCTACTTCCGTTACACTTCAGCTCCATGCAGTGTCGGGCATAGCGAGACAGCCACAGCTCCTGCCCATTAGTAACGCTCCTATGAGTAGGGCTCTACCACCTTCAAGGACGCGTTGACAACAGTACGCCACAGGTCTATCCCGTTTGTTCTCCCAGTCAATACAGTACTGATCCAGTTGGGCGGAGCGACACACGGAGACTCCAGGTCACTCTCCCAGCGCTGGACTGGCTGGGACGCTCCCAGCATCCACTAATGTCACATTCGTCTGGGGCGCGCACGGCACCGAGAAAATGCCGCCCCCAAGGCCACGCCACTGTGTAGGTGCACCACATGACGCACTACCAGGCGAACGCGAAGCATCCCGCCGTGCGACGCGCTCGGCGCGGTCACTGCAAGGGCAAAACATGAACGGGTGGACTTTAAAAAATATCTGCAACAGTGGGGCGACGGCTCGCGCCATCTAGCGAGGAATGAAAGTAACGAATTGTCTTTCAAGTTTGATGGTTCAAGTATGTACTTGTTACACCGAAAATTCGCCCGCCAACGAAAAAACAAAAACACTTGGACCATGAAAGAGCGTTTACACATATGCGATTTTATTGTCGGACTGGTGACAAGCGATAGGTACACGTCCGGTGTGAAAATCAACAGAGGCGAGGGAACGCAGGGGTTAAAAGAAAAACAAAAAATTTAATTATGCGATAAAAAGCCGCGCACGGTGACAACACGACGAAACCATCAGAACGAAATGCGAGCACGCGTTACTCCAACAACACACTCACGAACCTTCGGGCAGCGGGGCCACGAAAAAAAAAAACAAGACAGCACTCAATTCTCGACACAACGCGAAACAACTCCCGCTCGCGACACAAACTGCAGCCGGGAAACAAGTTCGCCGGTGCAAAGAAGACGAAAGTTCCGAAAAAGGAAAGTCCCCACTGCGGGACCCAAAGTCCAGGGAAAAGTTCAAACGAAGTCCGAAGACTCACCGACGTCTTGAATCCGACGAACGACGAAAGCCTCACGTGCCCGGCGTGGTGGACTGGTTGCTCGGCGGCCAACGCAACGCAGCACCGCACGCACACACACACACTTCCCGAAAAGGGAAAAACCGACGCCCGTCGTCACTGCTGGAATCGTAGCCAGAGCAGGGGCAGGGACTCCGGAACCGGGGGGGGGGGGGGTGCATGGGGGCCAGAGCCCCCAAGATTTTTCAGGATGGGGCTGTGCACCCCCACTCCGACTTCGAAGAAACGCAAATTCGAAGAAACGAAAAATTCATCTACTGTAATTCCTCCAGTCCGCGAGGCGGCGGAAGAGGCCGGATTAATGCCAAATAACCTTCTTCCGCTTTGCCCAACAAGGTGGACTGTCAGAGTGAAGTCAATCAAAAGGTTCGCTGAATACTATGCTAGAGTTCAGGAAACACTGAACGAGCTGCTACAAGGAGAATATTCGATTGCAGACAACAGCAGGGCCACTTTGAAGGGTTATGAGAGGCTTCTGAAAAGGTTTGAAACGCTGCTAGAAATCGGCCCATGCGAAGAACTTGAAAGGGTACTGCAACGTTCGACGTTTCGCGCCGCGGGTATCAAAGAGGCTGCAGAGACTCTCTGCGAGGCAATGTCCCGTCTGCGGTTTAAAGTCGCGTTTGAAGAGTTGTGGGACTGCACGAGCTCGACTGCAATGCGGCTAGGTTTGAAGGACCCTCGCAGCGCAAAGCCGACAAAACCGCCAGAAAGGTTTTAAATGAGCAACACACCTTCTTCGCCAGTTGTAGTTGATTGCAAGGCAGCGTTACGGAAGGAGTACTTTGCGGCTGTAGACTGAATTATGAGTGAAACTCAACGGCGGTTTAAACAGCCTGGTATGAAGCAGCTAGTAAAATAGAGAGCACCTCGATTAACGCCGCCGGGGGAAGACAGTTCACAACAGATGACTTGAAAGAGGCCCTAGGAGTGCATGCGTGTGATTTTTGATCTGACCCGACTCTCTGTGCAGCTTTTACTTTTGCCGGCTCTTTTATGCAACATTGATTTTCACAATTGACGCCATATTGTGGCAAAATCCGACAAAATTTGTGACCTCCTGAACAAAGTCGTAAAATATATGAAACGTCTTCATTCTGTGCCTGCACCTCTCGCTTCTGGTGGAAAGCCCGTCGAGTGTCTTACGCCGAATCAAAACCTATCTACGCAGCCGTATGAGTCAGAGAAGGCTAACACACACCCTTATTTTCCACATTCAAAAAGGAAGAACTGCCGAGCTCAACCTGGACGACATAATCAAGGAATTTGTCTCCAGGACTGCTGAGCGAACGGCGACCTTTGGTCTTCTTTGAGACGATCAACACACATGGCCTTGGGCTTGGGGACTATATATGGATCTGTTTCCTTCACCACGCTTTTGTGCACATGTTCTAAATATGTATTAAGATGTCATTGTATATATGCAATTCTCTTGGCTTACTCATTCATTTCATAGCGTGGATGTCTTTTTGGATGAACATTTGAAGAATAATAAACGTGATTCTCCGCAAACTCCATTTTGCAATGCTGTGTATCTTTGTAGGGATTTTGAAATTGCCTGAAGCACTGTGCATAAGCGTTTTCGCGATATTAGCGAGTTTTAGTGGATCGTACGTGAAAGCTTTGAGGGTCGGAAGGTGCATGTGCAAAACGCAATATTGCGCTCTACGCCTATGCATTTCCGACCCGCAACTGTATTGCGTACGCAAGGCTCTTGCGTACGGGCCACTAAAACTCCCTACTGTTGTTATAAAGCAGGAAGGAAAACTGATTGTACTTGCTAAGTAAGGAACTTCATGCAAATAATATTTTATTTTTTAATAAACAATAAGGAAAAATAAAACAACCGAAATTGGGCACCAGCCCTTGTTTCCTATAATAAAATATATAAAAACAAAATGTTTGACTTCAGCCCCCCCCCCCCCCCCGCTTAAAATCTACTTCTGGAGTCCCTGAGCAGGGGGCTTCAGGAAAGTAGATAGCAGCGCCGACGTCACATTCTCTCGAGCCGCGGGCCGCCATGTTTCGCGAGACAAGGAAGGAAGACCGACGAAGAGGCGAGAGAGAGAGAGAGGAGGTGCCGAAGGAAGCGCAGAGAGTTACATCAAGGTCGCAGTGCGAGGACCTTCACGGTCTCCATCCGACGGTGCAGCTGGTGCAGCAACGCACCGGTGCCGCGCGCCGCATGAAGTCCCAGGCGAACGTAGTGCAGCTGCACCGACACGACCACCCGAACGTGACGCGTCCGTCGGTGCAGCGAGGTGCGGTGCGGTGCGCCCCAGACGAATGTGACATAAGGTCCAGCTAGGGTGAAACGAAGTACAGCAGCATCCAGATCCAGACTTCCAGCCTCCAGGCAGCTCCCGGGCTCCATACTGTCCAGACATGTTCAAACCCGCTTCTCTCGGGCGAGGCGAGTGAGGGAGAAAGCAAAGGCGCGGCAAGAAACAGAAAAAAGGACGATGCGTGGGGAAGTGCGGGAACGGCTTTCTACTAGAAGGAAGGCGCCGTTTGCGCCTTGGCTTACAGGCGCGAAAACAACAACAACAACAACGATGTTTGGGGTGGATCTCGGGACAGATATTGGATCAGCCTGTTGCCATGAGTTGCAGGGAGGTGAAGAATAGTTCGCTTGAAATTGAAACTAAACAGAACAAGTTATTTTGAGGTAACGACGCAAAAACAAAACGTCAAAATAGGCATTTATAGGCGGGAAACGGTAATTTAGGCTCAAACTCCGAAATAGGCATTTATAGGCACTATAAAACTACTCTTGAAACGCTTCTGAACTCATGATTCGTGCTCATATGTAGAAAAGGGACGATAGGGACCGAGGGATCAAAATAGGCATTTGCCTAAAGATCCCGCCTCTATTAATTAGTTTCGTACATGACCCTTATCTAAAGGAGTCCTTTTCAGGGCGCAACTTCAGCCATTGCAAACAAGAGAAAAAATTGATAGATTAAAAATACTGTATATTATTCTTAACGGCCCTATTTAAATCGAAAGCCCTAGCTACTTAGAACCATTATCGACATGGTCACGAAGCCTAAACCATACTAGAGCGTTAAAACAATACAGTTTTAAGAATGACTGTCTTAAATATTCTTTCTTTCCTCGGGCAATTCAGGTTTGGAATGAGCTACCAAACAATATTGTCATCTTAACACATGTTGAACATTTCATTACTGCTGTGAAAATTTTACTTACCTGAGTTTTTTCTTTTTCTATTTTTATATGTGACTGCACTTTTTCGTCGTACGGTGTACCCACTCTTACAAAGGTTCCTTGAGCGGAGCCAGTAGTATATCCATATATATGTATATCCATATATATGTATATATATATATATATATATATATATATATATATATATATGTAGGTGATTTCATCTCAACTCAGGCACAAATTTAGGGTCGAATTTTTAATTTTGACGAAAAAAATATACGTTTTGGAGCAATTCCTATAATAGAAGAAGACGCAAACGGCAATGTCGTCGGATTTTTTGTTCTCAAGTTATGGACCGTTGAAGCGGCCAAGGTGGAAATTGGCGTTTTTTCCAGCTTATCGGAGGTGCCATATTTCACTCCATCTTTTTTCCATACTTTTAACGCTACATCAATATAACTTTCTGGGAACACTCTAGACATAGGCTTTTTTATGCTAATTAAGCGTCTAGGTCATAACACTTTTAATGATTTTTGTTTTATTTGTCAAACCGCCTCTCTGCGACGATATTTGACGAAGTTCAGCAAGCTGTGCTGTGTGACCTAATCAACATATTTTTATGATCTTTATATCACCGTAAAGCTCCAATTAAGCTCTTTCTTTTGAGTATAATTTCAATATTTTGCAGTAGGTATATAATGCGCTACATGTGCCTAAAAACGAAAATGTCGAAAAACTAGCAAGTTTGGAGTCGATTTTCTCAAAAACCCCACTTTTTATTTCTTTTATTTTTTATTCACAGTTAGTTAATATAGTAGTCTATCCGAAACTACCAACAGAAATTGTAATATATTGTTTGTATGGCCGCTATTAACACTCGAGATCTCGTGCTATGAGCATTTTGAACGGGACTTCGCACAGGCGCTCTGCTGAGCAGAATTTTGGCCTATGTAAGGTTTCTGTTATCGTTAGCAGTTACCTCAATATCCAACCATAAACATTAGTAAAATTTGGAGTAGTGTACTTAAAAAAATGTACTTCGAAGTCCGTATCCACAAGTGCGGAGCCACAGCGCTTATTTCCTCCCAATACGGGGGAATTCAGATCGTTAGAGAATTTCTCTGGGGCCTATTGCTTTCGGAATATATATATATACTAGATTACCCTGAAAAGTATGTTAAAAAACGCCATCGGCGTCGGCGTCGCCGTCGTCGTCACAGGAGGAGAAGGAGAAAAAGGAGGAGGAGGAGTGAAGAAGGAGGAGCAGGGAAGATTTTTCTTTACAATCTTCTTCTCCTCCTCCATACCCTTCCCTCCCTCTCATTTGATAAATATTATAATAAATAATTAATTTATATATATTAATAAATGTAGAAAATATATAAATAATATCTTCGGATGTCCTTCGCGTTTCGTGTTTCCGTTTGCTACTTCAAGCACATTCCGTAGAATCCGTCAATTAATTTATCATCGCGTTTTTTGTCAAGAAGTGTACACGACAATTATTCCAATGATGGCACAATAACGTGACATTTATTTACGACTTTGCTAAATTTCTAACAGATGATGAAAATGACAGACTTTAACAAATCTCTGTAATGCAGAATTAGTGCGCGGCTTTTGATGTATTTTGATTTTGCGATACACCGTGCTAAAACATTTTAGGAAGAAATTTCTATATTTACAAATATAGACCTCGAACTGCTGCTTACATAATGTAACTTATATATATCGTAAAAAGGAAGCAAATGCTTTAAAACGTATTTATTGGACGACGTTCCGAGCGGGGACCGCTCTTCATCAGGTCCTAATGTTGCAGTGAAAGCTGGAAGCCCGCCACTTTGAAACAGCGGCAAAAAAAAAAGGAAAAAAAAACATTGAGGAAAGGCGGAAAACAACTTCTCAGAATTGATTATGGGTGGACGAAGGCCGCGGCCAGGGAAGGGGCTCCGCATGCATCCCCAAACAACCTCCCGCTAGGCGCCGTTGGGGCTCGACAGTGTCCAGAACGAAGCAAGGAAACAAAACCCAAATTAAGTGGGCCCAAAAGCCCGCCCGGGTGGCCAAGAAGAGCCAGCAGAGACACAGGAACAGCTCGGGCGTGAACCGAGACGCGCGACGGCTCATGTTACACAGCCAAACACCCCTCTCTGCCCCCCCCCCCCCCCGCACACCCACACACCCACACACTCATGTGCAAGCATGAACCCCCCCCCCTTTTTTTTTTGCTTCTTCCATTTCCGCTATTTTTATTTTTTCTCACCGCCCGCCTCCCCATCTTGCACCCAAGAGCGAAGACATTCCTCGAGGTTGTAATAGAGATGGGCAAAACGGCTCACTTCAGTGAGCGGCTCGGAACGGCTCAGCTCACTGAAATGAACCGGCCCATTTGAACGGCTCACCGGCTCACTTCGGTTACTGGGTCGCGCAGGAGCGAGCCGGATCTTTTCGGGCCACTCCTTTAAAGAACGAGTGAGCCGTGGTTCTTTCAGAGAGAGAGTCCGCTCTTTCTCGTGAACCAATGAGGGGTTAATCTCCGCATGGCTACCATAGGCTCCACAGAGGCTCCGTCGACGCTAGCGCCAAGGCCCCATTCAGTTACAGCCCTAGCAGCAAGGTGCCATTTTTGTCAACAAAGGCTGTTTTCGTCGTCATGGCAGCAGGAAGGGAATGGAGTTGCTTTCTTGCACTAGAGATGGCGTGCAAATCGCACCCGGCAAAAGACCCGGCCAATGCCCAATGCCCTGACCCGGCTCTGACTCGGGACTCGTCACGGCTGACTGAACGAGAGAGAACCGGCTCCCAAAAGAACCGCCACTCACTTTTACTGAGCCACAGCTCACTCGCTCTTTAAAAAGAGCGGCTCAGAAGATCCGGCTCGCTCCTGAGCGACCCATCTCTAGGTTGTAATGATGTCCAGTGCAGGGAGAACTCTAGGCAGGGGACTCCGTCTGTTCGTTTTCCCGTCAACGTGGGGGTTCCGAGGAGGTGAACTGTTCAAGATGTAAGCAACTAAACAGACCGGCGCTCTCGTTATTGCCCGCTCGAAGCGTGTTAAACTTTTTAATTAGTTACGATTCCCTTTGCTCCCTTTCGCGTGCTGTACTGAATCCCGATTCAAGTATAGTTACAAATATTTTGTTTATGTGGGGTTGATCGAGACGCATATGTTTGGAGAGCGGGAGTTTGGGGAGTGTGTTAAGGTGGGACTTGTGATTGTTAAATCTTCGACGGAAGGAGAGATCGGTCTGTCCAATATACGGCATGTTGCATACGCGGCAGTGCAACAGATAGACAACATTAGCTGAGTTACAGTTAGAATTTCCGTTTATGCTAAAGGTGAAGTCCGAATTTGTACTTTTTGCCTCCACGGATTCCGTCATTCGGCTACACACTTTGCACCGCTGCACCCGGCATAGCCGAGATCCCAGGAACTCCTTATGTGCGGTTTTGGATCGTACTAGCATGTCTTTAAGGCTTTTTCCTCGACGGTAGACGACGCGTGGAGCCCGCGGAAAGACAGATTGAAGGCGCTGGTTTTGTGAGAGAATATTAAAATTTTTGCGTAGGTAGTTGTTGATGTTGGGAAGGTTACTTGTGTAGGTTAGCACTAAATTATATTCATTATTCTGAGTTTCGAACGCTTGTTTTGTTGATGGCTGTCGTGCGGTCTAGTCTACTAGCCTTTTCTATAGCACTGTTGATGACGCCTGGCGGATAATTTTTACTAATGAGCGAATATATACATATAGATTATATGTGTGTGTGCGTGTGTGTGTGTGTGTGTGTGTGTGTGTGTGTGCGCGCGCGCGCGATTTATATTATGTAAGCAGCAGCTTAAGGTCTATATATGTCAATATAGATACTTCTTCCTAAAATTCTCTTGCAGAATATATCGCAAAATCAAACTACCTGAAAAGCTGCACTCTAATTTCATGCAATACAGATTTGAAAATGTCTTTCATTTCTCTTCATCTGTTAGAAATTGTGCAAAGTCATAATAAATGTCACGTTATAGTGCTATCATTCAAATTATTGTCGTGTTCACTTCCTCACAAAAAACGCGATGACAAATTAATTCGACGGATTCTACGAAATATGTTTGCAGTTGAAGACGAACACAGGAAACGCGAAGGACATCCAAAGAATTTCGCATCAACCATTATACGCAATGGAGAACAGTACGACAAGGAACAAAGGCAGCACTTTGCACAACCAGCTTTACACACGCAGAGACGGTTCTACCGGGTTTAAAAAACGAAGGAATGCCAACTGAAGAGAACAAAGATAAAAGCACGAAAGCATAACCATCATAAGCTTCACGAACTGACTGAAGGAGCATTCCGTTTGAAGTCGGAACAAGTCAATGGACTGGGGAGTGCTCCGAGTTAAACTTGGAATGACGTAGAACAAATGAAAGATGTTTACAAATCTGTAAGGCCAAGCTAGAGCGCAGCTCTTGAGGGGAGGAGGTGAGAGTACGGAGCGGAGGAAATTCCCCTCTTCCTCCACCTCCCATAATTTCCTCATCATCATACTCCCCTCCCCCTCCTGGTCCACCCACTCTTACTCCACTCCCCTTCTCCTCCACCTCTCCTCCTCCTCCCCTCCTCTTTCCCTCCTCGCCCTCCTTTCCTCATCCCCTCATCCTCCTTTTAAATTTAGCGGTTTCAGTTTGCCAGCTAAGTTTAGCAGGCAAATTGACGTCCCTTGACCTTAACACCGATTAAGTTTTCCGCTAAATTTAGCGAGAAAAATGACGTAACATGACTTCGGGTCACGTTAGCCATGAAAAAATCAGTTTCTCCGCTAGATTTAGCGGGAAATATTGACGTCACGTGACCTCAAAACCAATTCAATTTGCTGCTAAATTTAGCGGGCGGTTAAGACGACGGCGACGCCGACAACGACGGCGTCAGCGGCAGCGATTCCGCGAAAGGCGGGAACGGGCGCCTAACAGCTGCGCTCTAAAATTGATAGCAGCAACAGAGGCTTTATTACCGACGTTTCGAGCAGAGTTTGCTCTTTTTCATAAGTATGAAAATAAGAGTAGCAGAATGTTTCGTTCGGAGGTCGAGAGTGAGAGGGAAAGCAATAATAAACAGACGCAGGTCAGCCCCAAAAACAAACTTCCACAGAAGGTGACGTTTGCAACAAAACCCAGGCATGGTATAGTAAAAGACAACGTGGAAAGCCCGGTCATGCCGGTGTCTAAGAAAAGCGAAAAAATGAAGTAAATGGGGCCTCCCCTTTATCCTTACGTCCGCCCTAAAAAAACAAAAACAAAAATATATTGAAAACTGGGAGGACGCTTAAGCTTCGCCTTAAAGAGTGGAACGTGATAACGTTATCAAGCCTCATTCGCATCGCCTTCTCATTCGCTTCCCTGCTCTAAGTGCATGCTTGTTAGATTAGAGTCGACTGGTTTGACTCTCCCCACCACCGGGCCATTTCATACTGATGCTGCCACCCGGATAGGTGGCGAAACGTCTGTGTTGTTATTATATTTTTGTTGTTGAGTTAAGCCAGAGTAAACGTTTTTCATTATGACCACCCCTGGCTTTTGGAACATATTTGCATCCACCTGCCAGTTGGCAGGAAGTTCGGCGAACACGGTGGCCTAGTCATAGCGAGTCTGCCCCGCAACGGAAGGAACGTGGGATCCAACGCCGTGTGGAATCCTTCAATTTTTTTAAGGCAAATGAATTACTTTATAAAGAGAAATAATTTGACATTAGTGGCGACATCTAATTGGAATTATATGTCATGTCGCGTGCGATATAATTTTTGACATTAATTTTCACGATGATAATTGTTGGCTGCGTACTGATGTTATGGTAGTCAGAGTTGAAGCGTTCAATAACTGATGTAATTTATGTCGAGGTTATTCGACACCGTCGAAGAAGTGTCGTTTGGTTGCGTCTCGCTATAGTGCGGGAGCCTTCCAACGTTTCTGCAGGATTTTATCGTTCTTCATCTTCGGCAATACCACCTTCAGGGATTGCCGAACTTACCTTTTCCGGCGAGCCATGGTAGACAGGCTTTCCCAGCCGAACATACGAAGAGGCGATACAGGGCGTCGCGGTGAAGGCGACGCAGCTCTTCGGGGCAAAGCGGGTGCAGGAGACGGTGAGCGGAGAAGATAATCGTCGATGTCTAGTGGGCGCTCAGCGGCACGTGGGCGCAGGTCGTAGTACGTTCGGTCGAAACATGCGAAAACCCAAGTTGGCGGTAGGGGCAACGGCGACAAACGTGGCTGGCTTCTCCGCTGTGGTAACATAGCAGGACAAGATGAGCCGTTCCCAAGAAGTTCGCCTTTTTTGGCGCCGATTGTTCTTGGCGGACGTGGTGGGGTCCTTCCTTCTGGTGTTGAGCGTACTGGGGTACAGACGTTTCGCTTCGAGAAGGTGCCGGGTACTGGCAAGCAACTAGTGGCGGTCGTCGGGCCTTGGCGGCGTACTTCAACGTTGGCTCCTCCGGGGCGGCTTTGTTGAATAGAGATTCAGGCTGCAAGGCCAGCTGGACCTCGTCGCGTGTGATCTCGGTGGCTGAAAGCTAGGCTGGGCGCTCAACAGTAGGAAGAAGCTTTCGTAGCTCTTCCCAGCCGACGTCCTGGAAGATCTCACGGAGGTCCGATGAACCGGAGCCGATGTAGCAGCTTGACGACGTGAATACAGCGACGCCAGGTAGACGATGGTAGTTCGAGGCTCGTGCCTGGAAATCACGTTTGATGTCCGTGGCCTCCCTTACGAATTGTTGCACGGTTGCAGGTGGACTGCGCACAACCCCCCCCCCCCCCCCAAGATAGTTTTGTCGACCCCCGCATAAGGTTCAGCAGTGTTATCGCTTCAGGAGCCTGGAGATCCGCTCGGCTGCTGAGTCGAAGCACATTCTCGTCGAAGCTGACGATGCTTTCCTTTTGGCCTTGAACCCTTGACTCAAGCAGGTCCTTAGCGCGTTCTCGTCGCTGCTAGGTCGCGAACGCATACGGAGCTCATTCTTGCCTGCTTCCCAGGTGGTGATTCTCGCCTTGTGGTTTTCATACAGGTACGTGCCGTTTCTTCTAGGATGAAGTAGACGTTTTGCAGGCTTTGCTGAAGCGTCCACCGATTGTGCCGAGCCACTTGGTCGCACTGGTCGACCCTTTTCTCGGTGTCTTCGTAGACGTCGCTGTGGAAGGAAGCAAGCGTGAGGGGTGTGACGGGCATAAAGACGACGGATGGGGCGTTCGAAGCCGGTAGACTCATTGTCTTGATCTTCTTGGGAATAGAATGAGGTACCCCGAACCTACACCAGAAATGTCACAGAGGAAGACAAAATTACGGTCGAAAATGAATTGAAAGTGAAGGATTAACGGGCGAACTTGTGCCCCAAACAATAGAAAAAAAAAGTCGAGAAATCAGCAGCGAGCGTCGATAGCGGCAGCAGCGAGCGATGGTGCGTCGGCGTGACAGCTGCCTAGCGCGAAGGTGAATCAGTGAAAAACAAAAATGGCAAAACCGCGCTCAGTACCTTATCTACTATGCTCGTCATCTTGAATATTCGACCTCAAATATTCCGGAAAGGACTAGAGCGAGACTGACTAGGCAGGTAATTCTAGCCTTCTTATCTCTTACACTCGGGGTAAGAAAAAACACAAAATTACAGTTGCGCGGAGGAGCGTTTCCTCTAGGTCTCTCACGCGGCAATATTACAAAATACAAAAAAAATGCAAATTTGTGTATTTAATTTTTGACTGATGGCAAGACTGCATGCAGTTTTGCCCAGGCGTGCCCAGTCTATCTTCGAATATTGACTGCATAGCCTCGGAGATGCACTGCTTTAGGACACTAGAACTTTGTGGCTGACCACGCTTGCCCCATGCTAGATATGTCGACGGCGTGGAACAGCGCACCTTAGGGTCAGTCGACTTCGTGTCCAAGGCTATGCTCGAAGGCTTTCGAGTGCACCCATACTACATTCTAGGCCATTACCTCACCCAAGGCAGCTCGTCTCTTGTAATGCTGCAGCAGTCGCCATTAATTCAAGTGTTTTAATTTATCCGGCACCATAATCATACTCCATTACTTCAGTAATATATTCACATTGTGGTAAAGAAACAAGATACAGCATATTCATTGAACTGCAGAAATTGAAATAAGTTACATAGATGAAGGCTCTGCTCTGTCAAGGCACCAGGTTGCCTTGGGTGTAAAATTGGCTTCCGGCGTGGGGCATATTAGCCTAAATGTGCCAGGCAAGCCTTATTTGCTCTATGAATGTATCAGCTCCAGTACCTTGAAACAATTGTTTCTTGGCATTACCGAAAATATGTTACGAAATGCGTTACTCGTTACTTGCAAAATAAAGGAACGCGTTACCGACCTATGTTACCTCAAAAGAAAACGAAATCACATTTGCCATTTCTGATAAAAAGTTAACGCACGAAACTTTTGCGTTACTTTTTACATTTAAATTGACGGTAACATCGGTTTTCTTTTTCTTTTTTTCAGCGACAGTCTTTTTAGACATTTGGGCAAAGGGAATGGCCGTTTTCTTTTTCTAACCTGGGACATTTTGCGTGGGGAAAGACAGGTAAATGTTTGAAGGCATGCGGAATGAGTGAAATAAATAATGACTTGGCCTCCTATGCTTCGTTTCAGCTTCAGTCAGGATGCTGCCGATGCTACGAGCTAACTAGGCCAATCAAGCAACATTAAAAGCGCAAGTCACTGGGCCAATATTTTTTTAATGATTGGTTCAGCGATCATAAACCGCACAGAGAACATGACGAACACCATGATGATACCCTTTTGATGCAGTCTGGTTGGTCCCTTAAGCTCCTAGCGTCGGCTGTGTATGAACTTAAGATAAAACTAAGTGTATTAACAAGAATAAAAATTAAGCGCACTTTTATCAGCTCCTGGTAAGAAAATGTAACGATTAACGTACCTACGTTACCCGTTACTTGAAACAAGTACGTTACCCGTTACTTTTATCAAAATTCAACGTGTGCGTTACGACGTTACTGAAAAAGTGACGCGTTACCGCCCACACAGCTTTAAACACGGCTTCGGGCGGCACAGCATCAAAAAGGCATGCTCAATAGATGTCAGCATCTCCATCTGCCTTCTTTGCATATTCAACTTGAAAAACTCAATAAGCAGCAAAAATTCACACCGTTCTTGAGATCAGCGATAATGTCCATCCAAAATAAGACCGGTTCGTCTGCCGCCTTCACCAGACACGGAGTTAATGGAATCTTTCTGGGAAACAAAAGTAGAGAGCAGAAACAAATTAAACACTACAACTACAGAGCTGTATAGTTTTGGGGCAATGATTTAATTATCCTGTTGAGTTCGGGACAAGCTTCATGATATTTGACGGCTAATTGTTTCTAATCTACATTAGCCGTCTACTCTTGGTTCTCGATTTGCAAAAAAAAAAAAAAAATGTGTGAAATCTTTTTTTGTTTGATTCTCAGTGTTTACAGTGGTAGAGTGTGGGTTCAAGTCTTGAAGCTTGTGCTCAATGCATGACTTCGGGAAGATTATCGTTTTTACGTCTGCGACTCGTTTTCCTGTACCTTTTTTCGTGTTAATTGTGTGTCAAAGGAAACCGCTGGCCAGGCCTAAGAGTCCGGGCGTAGTTTTGTGGGTGAGGGGCACCTCTGTGTCTTCTGCCTGGACTCCCGACGGGTCTTTCACACTCGCTAATGTGCCACCTTTTTGTAAGTGTTTTTTTTGTATTTGTGAGATGGTTAGCAGGTATCCATACCGCTACGTTAAAACAAGACAGCGGTTTGATGAAACCGGTGAGCAGTTTGGTTATACGGCTATGTTAAATTGGAAACCAGAGTCACGACGAACGCTCTTTTTTTAACCAAATCAATGGCGGAAGAGAACATCCACCGAAAATAATCAAGGTCCATAGATGTCTTTCTCGTCTTCTATGAAAGGCCATGACAGTCGAATGACGCCGACTCAGAAATTTTAGTTGGTCTTCGTTTCGGTTTAATAATACTACTAATAATCATATTAAATCTTTATTTAATGTGTCCGGAAATAACCACACTGGTCTTCACTTTGGTACACACAATAAAAAGTAAAAACCAAGCGAACAAACCTCACAATCACAGTTCAACTCGGAACACACGCCCTAGTTCACTGTTCAGTTACGATTTTAAAAGAGCTGTTCCTCTAGTCAGTTTCAAAGGCATATATGTTGCTTATGCTTTTCTTTCTTCCCTTCAGTTCGCATTTCTTTCTTCTTTGAACCTGGTAGGTCCTTCTCTGCGTGGTCAGTGTTAGTTGTAAGTGGTGACCTCTTCACTCGAAGGGGCAATGTTCCGTGTCTTTCCTACCTTCAGTGCTTTTAATCCTTGATGTGCCAATCTTTAATTGTCCTTCGCCTTTCTTATGTCCGTCTTTAACTGCAAGCACCTTTCGTAGAATCCGTCAAAGGAACTTGTCATCGCGTTTTTTGTAATAAAGTGTACACGAGAATAACTTGAATGATACCACGATTACAAGATATTTAATTACGGTTTTCCTAAAAAAAATATTATTTACCAATTTACTGAGTTTAGATAAAAGCAGCGGCGGCCAAACCTACATGGATATCAATCATTCTTGGCAGGCGTTTGCAAACGATTGTACTATTTTGTCAAACACTGCAATTCAAAAAGCCGCTTTTAACAAGCGTTATCTCGTTATCTAGTACATTTAACATACATTTGAGGTTGAATTTCTAATAGTGTATCTTTATAAAAATATATTTTCCTCAGTTTGAGGAAATTCGTCTTTTAAATTCTTATCATGCAATGAGATCTTCAGGAAATACAAGACTAAGGTGAAGAAAAACAATTAGGAACGTGACATCAGCAAAACGAGCCGCACCATTATTGCTGAGTGCATTCTAGATCGTTATATTTTTCTTTAGATGGCGCCTCTGTGTTTGCAGCTTTTTAGAAAATAGTGGTAATTTGGGAATGAGTCCTAAAAGTTGATTGAAAACTTCTGCTTTTTGTTTCCAACTCTTCTTGCAAACCATTTGTAATTTTTGTTTTCGCATTGGCAAATATAAACTTGAAAAAAAATATTTCGCTTCTCTCGAGCCATTGTTCGTAGGACAAAAACAAATAAACACAACGTTTTTTCCGCGTTTCCTTTATAGAGTGATCAGGAGAGGAATCAAAACAAGGAATCAATGAACCGAAAGATATTATTCGTGTATATCTGCGTTTTCTTTCGCAACTTTTTTTTTTTGTTTCAAAAGAGCATGAACAATGACTCTTTTTACAAACATAGCTGCGAAACGTTTCATGGGTTGGCCTGTCAACAAGCTGAACCGCAGCAGGTGCTAAGATCACAGCACATGAATGACCTCTGTTGCAAAATTTCTTACAATTGAGATTTAAGCTCGGCTATACCCGTTTTGTCCTCAAAATCCAAAGGTAATGAACTTCACACGGGCACGTTCACCCCAAAAGCGCGCCAAAAGCCCGCTGTTGTTTTTCTTTACTTTCTTCTGCAATGCAACTATGACGTAAAACTGAGAATGTTTTTGAGTGAAACGACATCCGGGTTCTAAATTTCACATGTATAAAATGACCACACATCGTCGTATATTCACTCAACAACCAGTCAAAGGTACTACAATGGCGGTTAACGTGTTTACCATTCTTCAACTGGCCGTCTTTGCTGCAATTGTGCTTAATGTCAAGTGAGTTCAATTTAATTTCCTCTGTCCTTTGTTTCTCACTCAGATATTCTTCTAATGGCGAACTCATCACAGTTATTGGTAGCATGCCTCTAGTGAATTAAGTACCTTCAAATGTAATATAACTTCAAAGCTTAATCCCTCACACGCTGTGTAGAAGGAAATAATTTTCGTTTTGCTTCATTTTAGGAAACTTCAATTATTAAGCATTCTTTTACGTTTGAGTATATAAATGTTTGACTCATTTCCGGTATGGGTATTACGTTGTTAATTTTTAGAGTTCTTTTAGGCATGGTAAATTGGAATAGACGAGGTTATATCGGTACATATTGAGGCCTTTGTATTATATCACATTTCGATAAATAAATAAACTGATTAATGCAGCGTCTTCCAAAAACCCTACGAGTCTTCAAAGTCACGAGTAGATAAATAAATAGTTAATTCGATATCCACAAATATTGTCCCACAATTTATGGGAAGGGTAATTAAAACGATAAATTTTAATATCTTAACACATTAGAGCTTATACACCTGTATATATCGAGAAAAGAGATTGATTATGTCTTTCGTTGAGACAGATCTACAAACAATTTTTGGACACCCTGCTTCGAAATATATATTAATACAAACGTAACACATTGTGCCCAATTCGGCTAATTGATATGATAGACAAACTGGAATAAAAACTTTAAAAGCAATTCAAGTAAAAATAGATTGCAAGAGACACGCTTACCTGGAAAGATATTCGAATAAACATTAAAAGTTGTTTATAACATCTTTGGTTTTAAAAAGTATTTGGAGATCTGGTTATGAGTACCCAAAGTGGAAGATGTTAACCACAGAGTGGCAGATGATCCTCTCCGAACAATAAAAGAGGCTTAGTTGCTCCAATTTATATAGCTACGTTGTGTGATACATATAAATTGAGTGATAAAGATTCCGCGAAATGCAAGCTGATTTTAATTTATTCGATATTTAATTATAAGAACCTCTGCAATTCAATATTTCAGAGGATGTATCTTGCCATTTATTACGATCCAGCACTCAATATCCGCAAAGCTTGGATGTTAATTATCGCTGCCATTAACATAAAGTATTGTGTTCATAAAAGTGACAGTTAAAATACAACACATATAAAGGTTCTTGTTTCTAATTCATACCGAATGATAAACGTAATGTCAGTCAAACGGCCGCGGTTTCGCCACGCTTTTATTAGACACGACGGACTTGAGATGATGGACCTCACTATAAGTTGGCTAATTTACTAGAACCACCTAATTCACTCTTTAAAATATTGTTTTTCGTGGATTCGTGGCTCTTATAGTATTGACGGCAGATACAATTAGATAGTAAACTGTTGTTAATAATTTTCGGATTGCCAGTTGACTTGTAGGTATTCATCGATCAACTTTAGCGTTTTTGACTCCTAATCCCAAACAGCTAATACTTATAGAGGCCTCAGGAACTTCCTTTCAAAATCATGCATAAAAATGTGACGCAGACGTTTTCTGTTTAAAACGTTTAAAAAATAACAAACTTAGGACAAAAGGACAGCGGACACCTTTTCTTTAAACTCGCCACAACACAAATACAGTGAGTCTCCTAGCGTAATATTTTAAACCCACCCCTGCCAAGAATCGTAAAAAGAAAGTAAAAGGAAGCGAGCAGAGGGAGCGATATGGTAAATACAGGATAAGCAAGTACATACAAAAAAGATTGACAAACAAAATTGCATTTTCCCATGGAAGATGAAATCAAATTATTCCAAATTCGGAGTAAGGAATTATATCTCGTGGTTAGTTAAAATGATTGAAGGTGGCGAAATATTATTAATAACTGAATCTATGCGGAAGGACTTCATAATTTCTCTGCCAAATTTCTTATGGTGCCCTCCAAAATTTCTCGTTTGCTCGAAACTCGAAGCACAGCCACTGCACGTGCGGGGGTGAATTACAATGGAGTGAAAAAAGCGTGCCGAAGCTTTTTAAAAACCCACGAGGTGCTCGCGGAGTCGGTGGCTGATTCACCTGCCCGTTTGTCATGCGTATTCGTTACCACACTCCAAAAGGAGCAGAATAAACATTCAGCTCTTCGCATGAGAGGAACTAATTGGCATGCTTCACTGTGCATCTTTGAGATTTCTCGCTCGACTTCGCTTCTTGGCAAAGCTGCTTAAGGCTCATCAGGCAGGGAAACACAACGTTGATGTTATACCTGGAAGCAAGGGCTTTTAACGCGTTGTATTGAAATCTGAATGTATAAAAAATATGGCAAAACGATCCCGCTTGTTACTTCTAGTTGTAGTGTTTCGCCGGTGACGGCCAAGAAGTAATTTCTGCAAGGCGGCTTTCAGGAGATCCGCTAGATAACCAGCCTTGACTAACCTCTGATGTTTCAAATGGAATGTTCTTTTAGGAAGGTGATGGCATGATTTTATAATAAAAAAGAAGAAACATAAGGTGACAATCCAAGTTTAATTGTTTTAGAAGGCACAGTCGTGAAGAGGAACACCGTTGTTTTGTTCTTGGTTGAAATGCCAGCATAGCCCTGATGGAATAAGGTGAAGGCGGATCTCTAGTAATTGTAAAACCTCAGGCAAAGGATCTTTCTTTTTGAAAGTGTCGTCGTCTTGTCGCATTTGTTTAAAAATCAAGACACTACCCAGTTTATATTTTAACGTTTTTAATTCGTTGTCATTCTTTATCATATTTGGCGTTTCTTTTTAGTGGACGCTCTATTTAACATTAGGGCAAAGGAGATAATGGGGGTGTGCCTGCAGCGAGTACGGCACCCTTCCAAGTCTCATTATGGATGGAGATCGGCTAATTATTTTGTGTCAAGATCCTGTAATCGCGAGACCATGACCTGAATACAAGCCAATGAATTACCCGAAGCTCGATACTATTTTGAAAAATTCCTAAAGTGATTTAGCTTTTTATTGTGAGTTGCCTCTGTACTGCAATTGCAGCGTAATCTATAAAACCGATAGTAAAAATTAATTATAGAATATTGTTTATTAGTTATCTTACCATGACAGTAAATCGTCATCTAAGTCTGTCAACCACCATAACTACTTTGCGATGAAGGTGTCCTTGTAACACTCTACCCTATCTAGAAAGTAAATGTTCAAAGTGAAATCAAACAATCGTGTTCCTTGGGGTAAGAATACTTGTACAAAATCAGACGTGAAAGGTACATGCGGTGTGTGCTAGGGAGTAGCACAAACAAGCAGACATATTATAGTGCGGTCAACATTGACATAAATGGGATAATTAACTAAAATCTAAAATAACTTTGAGGTTAGTGAAAATAAAAATGATTACATAACTAATTATAATACACCGGCCCTACCATTGGTTTTCCCATCTCCACCCTTGCACCTGTTACACGAGTCGTTACTTGAAAGCACCATCGCGCTTTCGAGACGCCCCAAATTATTATCATCTTTACTGAATATATTGATGATCGCAATGATGCTCAGCAAGCTGCAACTTTGAACCATACGTTTATTTTACTAAAATAACAATTTAAATAAAAGATTATAGTTATTATACCGCGTATTATAGTATGTCCTCCTCGCCGTATAACTCACCTGACCACTTCAGCACAGCTCTCACGGCTACAATAAACAGTCTTGAAAGCCTTAAACAAACATCTGAGCATGTGCCGAAGAACATAGTATTATATAAAGAAGCATTATTATTTGTTAAAATGATACCTACTGTTGTAATTTTTACGTTACGGAAAACCTAATTATATTGTCATGTGGTTTTTTTAAATACTCAAAGTTTTCCTTTCCTCAAGCGATTCACCCTAGAATAATATGCTGACAACAAAACTCCACATCTTTCCAGCCTCCATTCAGTTTCTGCTGATTCAAAAGGAACAAGTGATTCTCAGGATTCTACCAAGTCAATTAAGGTCGATTTCTGCGAAACAAACGTAAGATTAAATTATGACCGTTCTGAACGAATATTTTTTCTTCTCCTCCCCTCTGTACCTGATCCCCTCCATACCGTACCCTCCTCCTCCCCTGCCAATTTTAACGGGAAAATGTTCGTGAAATTTTCCGTTAAATTTAGCGGAAAAATTATCCCGCTATGTTTATCGGAAAAAAATGCCTCGCGATATTTAGAGGAAAAATTTCCGCGCTACAATTTGCGGAAAACTTTCACCGCTAAATTTAGCGGTAATATTTTCCCGCTAAATTAAGCGGGAAAGTTTTCAGCTAAATTTAGCGGGAAAATTCTCCTGATAAATGTTGCAAAACAATTTCCCAGCTAAATTTAGCAGAAAACTTTCCCGCTAAATTTGGTGGGATATTTTCCCCGATCAATTTCACGGGAAATTTTCCCTCCTTAATTTAGTGGGGAAATTGTCTCATAATACAATGCGCGGTAACGCCCGCTTGAGCGGCGACGGCGACGGCGACGGCGACGCCGCTCAAGCCGGCAGCGGGCGCCAAAGAGCTGCGCTCTAAAAGCGACTCACAGTGTGGAGCTCCAAAACCTCCGTTAAGCTGAGACTATAAAACATGAAATATGGTTCGTTACCCGTCCGATCGTTTAACAGGAACATATCATATCTGGGGAACGGGAACATAGTTACGGAAAATATATGAAGCCTTCATTTTTGTGAGTTCATAATCATAATAGGACATTTTTAATCATGGCACAGTTGTGCCATATTCGACTAAAACACCAACTTTTATTAGTGAATTTTGCTTTTTGTAGTGACCATACGAAGAAGCAACAAAATACAGCCTGTTATTATTCCTATTGCTTGGTGATTGCCATGCTCGAACCAATGTGCAGAAGTCAAATGTTTAACGAGTATTAATTACATCTACAAGCTTAAATTCCTCGGAAGCTTTTTTAACCGATGTAATCGTTTTTGATTTAGTGAAATCGTGTAAATGCGAGAATATTGCTCTAGTATTTTTTTAACGTAAAGTGGTTTACTAGACTTTTTTTTAACGTATCTTCCTGTACATTTCTGTTAATTCTTTAAGACAACTTTAAATTTAGTTAAAGAATTAAGTAAATTGCGTGCTCATACGCTACATAAATCTCAGCTGAACTCACAATTTCAAAATCGTTTGTTTTTATTTTTATAAACACTCTATTGCGTATCTGGTTTTGGTGAGATTACAAAAGAAAGCTATTACAATTTGTTTTACGAATTGAAATAGCGACATCGCGAGCAGCTTCTTATCGCTTTTACGAACTGCCTTAACTTTCTTCTCAAGAACTAAAGATTTTTTTTTAAGTTTCAACAATCCATTAATAATTGAAAACCTTCTTCAGATGGCGTTACTACAACTATTCACTCTTGAAAATAACCTTGACGCACATGTTTTTCTGTATGTGTACTAAGCCTTGACTGTTAGAAAATAGCTATTCCACTTAAAATGTTGTATTAATTTGTAACCTGAAAATGGTTAAACCAATGATCGCCGAACGGTTCAGAAATCGTATTATATACTGGGAGCGTAAATATTTATTGAAACGTTCAGACATCTTATTAAGTCCGAATTAAAAGGAGAACAGTCGGAGCTCTGCCACTTTCTGTTTGAACACCTCATGTGGGAAGTAGTCATCACAGCTTGTGGATCAGATAAAAATATCTCAGGTGTAGAGTACGTCGTCGAGATTTGAATTAAATCCGTTCAACTTAGGTACCAAGTTAAGCATTTAAATTTCACTTTTACGTTATGTTAAATAGTCTATAATTTACCATATGAAAATAGCATTTATAATGTTAGCCAGAGATTAAACGTAGGAGATGTCGAAGGTATAGAGTGATATTTAAAGAGAAATTACATCCATCATTGACCATCAGTCTTTTGATATCGACAAAATATTCTGTTTTTTGGGGTAGGTTAAATTGACTGGGCACATTCGTCTTCTCTCTAGTGACAACATATTATAGGAATACGTAATGTCTTGGTCCAAGAAACATATGCTCGCATAATAATAATAATAATAATAATAAAATTTATTCAGTAGTGCAGGTATAGCCAGTTGAGTGTCGGGTCCGATCAAAGCCATCAGGGACTTGTGGGACCAGACCCTTCACTGGAAAATACAAAAAAGGAAGTTCGCACGGAATAACATCACGTGCAGAAAAAAAAAGAACAAGCAAATAACATACAGATGATTGACTTGACAGGATGTAGTCGGAATGTTTGTGTCAGTGATTTGGGTGAAGCAGTGAAGATGAAACTATATCAAACGTTGTCTTGTCTTGATCACGGTGTCAATTACAGTCATTAATGTCCTAAAAGTAAAAAAAAACACTCATGCATGAGTTATTTTAAAACACTGTATGAATATATTCGGGGACACAGTTCTTGAATTCATGAGTCTTTCTCTGAAATATTTCATATGTTCAGTAAAAAAAACACACACAAAAAACACTTATTAGTAGAAAGAAAATCAGTCAATCAATGGGTCGAAGACAACGAAACTTCACGCAATAAATGCAGTCGTCATTTGAAATGTCCAGCGATTACAACAAAAAGCACGTACAGCACCATATTACAATAGAAAAGGAAAATAACGACATGGGAAAAAGTCACTATCTAGCCACATCGGAGAACATGTTTCTCAGAGAGGTCTTCAACATTTTGTTTGAGGTAATGGCAAGCAGAGCAGCTGGAACGTCGTTAAAAACTTTTGGCACATAAAAAGAACGCATGCTTTCGCCATAGTGAGTTCTCACTCGAGGAGATTGAAAACGCAGAACAGATCTAAGTTCGCGAGATGGACTGGCCGAGACCTTAAACTCACTCTCCCAGAAGTGTCGCCAAATTACCGTTTGAAGAAAAAGAGAGTGAAAACACGGTAACTTAAGCGAAGCAAACAAGCTCGCACTAGATGAAATGTGTGTGTTGTATGCTACACTCTTCAGAATTCCCTTTAACGTACGATCAATTCTTGAGTGCCAAAAGAGTGGACAGTTAAAAAATACGCTTATGCCATACCTTAGTGTACTATAGGCTAACGCGTGCATAATGTTCTTTCTAATTGACAAAGGTAGAAATGATTTGATATTGTAAAGTAGACAAGAGACAGTTCTCAATCGTTGGCATATATATGACATGTGAGAGTTCCATGAGAGATCACTGTCAAAGTGAAGGCCTAAATACTTTACGGAGCTAACATATTCAACAGGTGTACAGTTAGAGCATGAACAATTGGAGTTGTGGAGAAAGAGCTGAGATGTCAAGCTTACATTTTTTAAAGGGCTATGAAAGCAGACCAGCTTCGTTTTTGAAGCATTTACCCGAAGCTTATTGGCGAAAAACCAGTCCATTATTTTCGCGACATCGATCTGAAGCATTTCAATTGCGCGCTCGTACACTAGATGTCGAGAAAATATAAGGGTGTCGTCGGCATATTGAAAAATTTTGGAAGTTGTGATTGAAGTTGAAATATCATTTACGTAGATGTTAAAAAATAATGGAGACAAAATAGAGCCTTGTGGAACTCCGGAAGTTAAGAACGCGAGGGAGCTGCGTACGTTACCTACTGAAACAACTTGGGTACGATTTATTAGAAAACTTTTTAACAATGCATGAAATGGGCCACGAAAGCCCACTCTGTAGAGCTTGTCTAAGAGGATGTTATGGTTTACGGAATCGAACGCCTTAGCAACGTCGATAAAGAGTGCGCACACAAACATGTTATTGTCAAAGGAAGAGTGTAGAATGTCCGAAAATTCTTCAAGAAGATTAATGGTACCACGACCAGTGACGAAACCGTATTGATGTGTCGAAATTATACTGTATTTCTCAAGAAACCCAGACATAGCAACAAATATATGTTTTTCCAAGATTTGTGAAATGCAGGACAATATTGAGATAGGCCTGTAGGATGAAACATGGTTTGATACTCCACCCTTAAAGAGTGGAATAACCATGGCCTGCTTTAAGTCGTTTGGGACTTCTCCAGTTTCGAGAATATTATTTATCATTACAAGGAGAGCATTCTTCAAAGAGCCATAATTTCGGCATAAGTCACGCACTGTTATTCCATCGACACCGGCCGATCTAAAGCGCTTGAAGGAAAATAGGTATGACCGCAGCTCTGGCTCTGAGAGAGGTGGAAGAAAAGCGGAATCAGAGATAGATAAAGTGCCGTCTGTCGGATCCTCATCACTGTCTATCGAGAGTGCGACTGAATTCGCGAAGAACACATTAAAGGCATTGACAGTAGAGGTCAAGTTAAGATCATATATAAGATCATATATGAACAAATAAGAAAGTAACAAGAACATATTAGAGAAATATAAGATTATGTAAAAATCTATAAGAAACTTCTCAGTGTCTTATAGCATCTTATATATACATGTGCGTTTCTCATATTAACCTATATGATCATATTTGATCATATCCATGTATTGGACCACGAACCTTTTTACACAAATATATTTTTTTACTAGGGTACATTTATGAACATATTTTTATAGTACACTCTTATATATCGAGATAATCAATTACAGCCAAAACGGGCAGTGTTCATAGACATTTTTTTATGCATGAACAGTATATTTTATTTTATTTGTTTGTGTTGCTTGGTTTTTCTTCAAATTATTTTAATATGTTCCTCCATATGTAATGCCAATGAGTGCCTTTAGGGTAAATAAAAAGAATGTTTAATCATTTTGTTATGCATTGAAGCATGTTGTTCGGCTCGCCACACTTTCTTCAGTATAGAAATCTCAAAATATAAGCAGTAGAAGAAATGGTTTCGTTATATGTATGTTATTAGAACTCTTAAATTGGAGTGGTACAATCAACCCCGTTCTTTACTTGTATATGTTTGCGCATTTTATTTAGCACATGGTATTTCAATACAATCGACCAGAACACCGTCTGTATTTGACATGTAGGATAAGCAATTCTGGTAATATAAATCAGCAAATAAAAGATGCATATATAAACTGCATCGCTTGTAAAAAAATAATATGTTCCACCTATAAGTAAAGCTTAAAGCCAAATTTGACTTGTTAGATTTAAGGTGGCTTTCGAATGTTAAGAAAACATGTTCAGCTGGGTTCGTCTGAAGCAAAACCTTAAACACAATTTCTTAAAAGGCATTGCGTTTTAATGTTTATTTCTGGGTAACACAATGAACATTGTAATTCCGGACTTGTTTTTTTTGTGTGTAAATGACTTCAACATCTGGCATCTAAACTTCAAGCGTTTCAGTGCTAAGGAGAAAAACCGTTGTTCACTAATGCCAAAATTCAGATGACTTTAGATATAATTTAAGAAATCTGGAAATCCATGCCTCACACTCATAGCACGCCTGATTTTCTTTTCATTTTAGTGTACAAAGACAGACGGAGGGTGGACCGGATGCACTGGTGACTGCATCTGTGTCTCTGTTGGCGACAGCATCCAAGGTCGCTGCATGGACTTTGGTGACGCTGACATCGGCACAGGAGAGGATTAATGACTGAATTTGACCACCTTCGCCGCTGACCGAACTGGCCTCGCGTTCCCCAAGAGAGCGACACTATGAACCTACAGCGCTTTAATTAAGATGTTGTTATGCACTTATGTTTACATAGAAATAAAGAAATAAAATTAGTGAATATATAACGCAAGCATGAATGAATCATGAGCTTTCTTTTTCCAGAAAGAATCTCAAATAATCTTCATTTATAAATTTAAATTTACCATTCATAAAACATTTTAAAAATAATATTTTATCTTGATTCAGATTTACCTCATATGATAACAATATTGAAATCCTATTTGTTCGAAAATTGGGTTTTAATCGTTCCAAATTGAATAGATAACTCGTGTTTCAGAAGGTTTTGGTGAAACCACGCGATAACTTTAAGCATCAAGAAACCTCTGTACCATTGTTTCTCCCATCGAACCAGATGTGCCGGGGTGGGGTGGAGGGGGGGGGAGGATGTAGGTGGAAAGGGGAGTGGGCTTATAAGAGTTTCCTCCTGCCGGCTGATAAGATAAAGGAAAATAGGCAGTCACATTGTATTGTTTGTGGGAGGCGGGGTGTTAGGACTGTTTGTAAATCAATGCATTGACGCGCTGATGAGCAACCCCAACACTTCACGCTCAGTGACGGTAGGACGACAGGCCCGGTCTGTCCAATAGCAATTTGCCTTGACGTTTTCCGTGCCTGGAGAAGCAGTACGGGAAATTTTGACGTTGTCATTCTTCATATATATATAATACAATACAAACGCTGGCTATACTCAATTCACCCATAAACTCAGACCCCGGTGGGAGCTAAGTACCCGGTTGAACAATAGCCGCCTTCCTCTCATCCAATGGCCCAGCTCTCTGCTCGTAGGCTTCGGTGGGATGGTGATCACGTGGCTAAAGAGAGGCTAATGACTGGTTCAACGAGGACTCAGCTTCCATAGCATTCACAGCTCAGGGCTTAAAGGGGCACTCAAGTGGATTTTGAGATCGTCTATAAATTGTCATAACGCAATCTACGGGCTCTAAGCATCCTAAAAATCCTAAAATTACATTTAAGGGCGGCTGATTTCCCTATTAAAATTCCAATCAAAGATCGGTGTTCTGCGCCTAGGCGCACGCCGTCAGGGGCGCTGTCGGACGGGAAGGCAGCAGGGAAGGGCGTGCGCCAGCCAATCACGAGTCCCGGCGGACTGATCTTGAAATGCGCGCGTAT
The DNA here is from genome assembly GCA_037355805.1 of Ixodes ricinus. Classification (NCBI taxonomy): domain Eukaryota; kingdom Metazoa; phylum Arthropoda; class Arachnida; order Ixodida; family Ixodidae; genus Ixodes; species Ixodes ricinus. The sequence goes on from JAZHYW010003505.1 coordinate 39,397, forward strand.
TCGGCGGACTGATTTTGAAATGTGCGCGTATTCGGCGGACTGATTTTTGTAGCGTTAGCTACACTGGCCGAGGTTTAGCAGTTTCGCGTGGCTCTCATAATGAGCCGTACTCCGTGCTGCGCAAGCGCGAGGAGCAGTGCCGTCACACGGCGCACAGCTGGCGGGGCGGAGCCGCAGTCGCCGCGTGCTCCGCTGCCACCGAGCGCGCCTCGCCAATCTGCGCAAGCGCGAGGAGCAGTGACGTCACACGGCGCCCAGCTGGCGTGCCGCGCGCCGCCGCCGCCGCCGCCGCCGCCGCGGGCTCTACCGCCACTGCGCGCGCCTCGTCGGTCTTCGCATTCCAGAGGAGTGACGTCATAGCCGCGGCAGACGCACTGGCGCGGCCGCGTGCCCAGCCGTGTGCCTCCGTTGCGCAGTAGCCAAGTCTGACGCTGCACCGGAGCTGCTTGATAGCGCCTCTCATCTTGTGCGCATAAGCTCACGCTACGTATATCCTGGCATAGCCGAGCTAAGCCACCGCAATTTTTTTTCGAATGCGTGCGTATTGGACGGATTCATTTTAAAACGTTCATCGAATGTGGTGTCGTCGTATGGAAATTCTTCGGCGGACGGCAGATATCAGGCTCATCCCGTACGAACGCCACTTCTACGCGCGACGCCGACGCCTTGAACGTGCCGCAAACGTAGACGACGGCATTCCACGGCGCTGCGAAGCCAGCGAAGCGTCTTCGGCATCGACAGCGGACTCCGGATACAAAAGAGAAGAACGCAATCGACGACGGAACCCAGCGGCACCGCAACACAGACTTATAGGTATACGCTCTTTACTGTAAAACTCACATGTATAGTTGATGCCAGTTTTCTGTTTTAATGTGCCAATGCGGTTGCTGCATGCCGATCGAGATCGCCCTCAGGTTGTCTGCCGCCGGGTGTACCCTGCCGCCGTGCGCAAGCAGCAGGGCCGGCGCGCTGCGTGACGAGTTACTTGGATTTCGACCCGTTGTGCCTCAGCCCGGGTGTGCTACGACTCGCTTTACACAATAGACGACACAATTGGCAGAAGAAAATGCGGGGCAACAAGGAACAAGTGAGTACGACTTGACGATCGTGAAACTTGCAATCGGCTTCGACACCGTTCCAATCATCGGCGCCCGTTTTTCTTGCCGCACGTCCGCACGGGATACATCTCAATAGAAAACACTTAGTGATCAATTGCTTTTTTTAATGTTCGCTTCACATGTCTGTTTTTTTGTCTTGTTTGCCGTGCGTTTTCGTTTTCTTGCCCATGCCTCCCAAGCTGCGAGCCGAGGATGAGTACTCCCTCAGCGACACGGAGTCGGAGTTGGGCTCCGGTCCGTCGTCGGTTGAGATCCTGGCCCTCGAGTTGGTGACGGAGCATTTAGCAGCCGTCATGGGCAGGACCGGCGGCCAGCGGCAGAGCGAGCCCGAGGGGCTCGACGACCGCAAGTCCGTCGCCGACTTCGTGGCGGTGCTGGGCGTCTACGCAAGAGCGTCCAGCGCCTCGGACGCTTAGCGCCTCGGATGCCTACGTGCTGAAGCGGATCTTCCCCCTTGCCTTGCCGGCGAGTGCGAGACGATGTCGGGTGTTGCAGATTCTAATTGACTGCACCTCGACCGGAAAGGGCTATACGCACGACACGAAACGTTTTGGTTCTCGTATAAAACTAACTGTCAAAACAAGATTTCCGAAGCTGTAAAGTAGCATAGTGGTAACGCGTCTGCCTCGCACGCAGCAGACCAGGGTTGACCCCCCTTATGGGTTTACCTTTAATTTTTTTCTCAAACATTGTTTTGTTGAGGCATTTGGCAATATCTACATTTCTTTTCTATGATTAACAGTGAAACGAATGAATGTTTTCGATGAAACTTCGCTCAACTAAATGGTATGGTCCTCACTTTCCGGAGGTGCATGGGGAACAGCGGAGCTTGGTTGCCGGCTGGACGCCGCAAAGGGGGGAGGGGGGTTGGGCCAAATGGCTAATACTGTATTTACTCGAGTAATAGAATCACTATTTATGAAGAAGGCCCTTCCGTCTAGTTTCCAACAGAACACATATACAGCCAATCATTGCGTTGCGCATAAATAACATAGCGAATAACCAGACCGAGAACACGATTCTCCATACAAATGGAATCTGCACAGATGGTATCTTCGCACGAAAACATTATCTCTGTTTTGTAAACAGCTGGAATCATGCTGTCGATCGCGGTGATTGGCAATCTGCGTGCTCCGCGGAAAAGCGAACCCTCAGGTTTTCTTCATATACAGTGGGGCTATTACTCGAGTAAATACGGTAGTTTTGTAATTAGCTGCCGGGGGTTAACGAGCTCCCAGTGATACACTCTCTGTCCAGCGTGAGCTCTCCGCGTCGTGCGTATAGCCACTTCCGGTCAAAGTGCACGATGTCGTGCTTATAGCCTTATACCCGTGCCACACGGGGAACTCGAATGCCATTTACAACGAACTGACATTTGAACGATCGGCCAATCAGCGCGCGACACTCCGGGCGTGGGGCGTTCCACGCGCGACAGATCGCGAGCCAATTCGTCAATCACACGAGTGTCATTCGTTGTAAATGGCATTTGAGTTGCCCCTGTGGCACGGGTATTAGTCATTCTATTTCCATCTCTTGAGGCGTTCCGCCGCAGCTTCCGAGAGGAGTTCCTGGCACCGGGGTACGAGTCCTGAGTTCAGCGGGCAATTGAGTGTCGCACACAGAACCCAGAAGAAGGCCTTGTGAAGTATATTCGGGTCATGCAGGAACTGCTCAACCGAGCAGTGCAAGCTGCTCTCGAGTCGGAGAAAGTTACTCGCATTGTTTCACAGTCACGCATGTTACAACATGTATCTTCATGGGTCCAACTATGACACCATTGAAGACCTCGTGTAGGAAACCACCGCGGCTTGCGTGGACTACAGACCTCCCGCCCCAAGCTGCAGAAGCCTCCGAGCCGTCCTGTGCGTGGGTGCCCCCACATGCGTCGACCAAGAACGAGCAACTCCAACCCGACACCTTCCTGAAAGGGTCTGTGCCAACCTCGCCTACTTACCCCTCGCCCTAAACCCCCTTGACTGTCGCCGGGAGGCCCAATGTTTTTACAACAAGCTGGGCCGTCAAGAGTCTAAATTCCTAATCCAGGGAAGCCCCAGGCAGCTCGGATTGCCCCTCTCCCCTCGGGGGCTAGCACCAGAGCGAAATTTCGCCGCAGGTGCTGCAGAGCTTCTCAAGCGGCCGGCTGCAGTCCCTTCAAGGGGAAGGTCGGCTGCCTAACCGTCTTCGAGATCATTGAACGGCCAACAAATGCCCCAGCTTGGACCGAGAGGTGGCTGGCTATGACGGAATAAACCAGTGGAGTTGAGAGGCAGCGGCCAGTGTTGGAGAGACTGGGGTAACATGGGAAATAGAGCGGCAGAAGACCGTTGGCAGCCCAGTTCCTGCTACAACTACGGACAACGTGACCATTCTCGCAGCCAATGCCTGCACTGGTTGTGCCGGGGCCAGAAGAACCAGGGAAACCAACAGGGCCCGCGACGCTGAACTTGGAGATCTCGCTGCCGCCGGCCCAATGTGGCGGCAGCGAGTTCAAGCTTCGGGATGAGCGAGTCGCCAGCACTTCTGTCGTCTGTGTCGCATACGACCCACAGATCAATGCATCGAGCCTCACATGACACTTCGTCTACTTGCTGTTCCCTTTGCCGCCCTTCTGATAACGGACCAGAAAGTTTGCTTATAAAAACTTTTTTGAGCTCTGCAAAAAAAAAAAAAAGAACCGCTTTGTTTTTAAAATACACTTCTGCAGTGCGCTGCAAGGCTCGGCATTCTATTCAACGAAGAAGTACGATAGCATTTTCTTTATCTGCCACGATTGAACGTGCCAATTACCTTTTGGTGGAAATTTTATTGCAGGCGAAAAACTTTCGCTCGACTTTGATGTTGGCGGCTTCTGGCTGGATGGACAGTCAGCTGGATGTGACCCCCTTCACCAGGCGAGAGGATTGCATTACCGGCGCAACTCTCCCTGCACTCTGTACAACAAGGCTTGCTGCAGTCTTTCCTGCCGGTGTCTGAGACGCCCTGCAGGTGCGTCCAGCGCCCAGGAAACAAAAGCAACAGCTAGAGAGCATCTTGCAGCCATTTCCACCAATGTACCACACGGAACTTCCGGGAAAGACTGATGTGCTGCTGCATCGAATCGAGACTGGCGACGCTCGACCAACCGCGGTGCAACCCAAAGCCCCTCATCGTCCATGTACGAGCTCTCCTGAATGCAGCACTAGAAGAGTGGATCGACACCGGAGCTGTTTGCAACTCCCAGAGTCGTTGGGCTTCTCCCGTCGCAGCCTCAACGCTGTAACGGTGAGAGATTCATACCAGTTTCCCTTGATCGAATCGATCATGTACGCGATCGACAACACGAAAGTGTTCACAACGCTTGACTGCAGTCTAGGATAATCGAGATAGGCCCAGAGGTGGTTTCGACAACCGCTTTCATCTATCACATGGGAGTGTTCGAGCCTTTCAAATTTGCCCGACACCTTTCAACATCGAATGGACATTGGTGTCGATGATACAAAGAGCAAGTTTGTGATGACGTACATGAATGACGCCCTTTCCCCCAATCTTTCAAGAAATACCTCGAACATCTTAGGATTGTCCTCGAGCAAATGCAATCTGCCAACTTGACAGTTCACCCTAAAAAGAAAATGAACCTTCTTGGCTTTGCTGTTGTTAACCCGAGTTTTTCACCCTAATCGGGACAAGATGTGCGCAATAAACGATTGCCAACAGCCGCAAGACGTCAAGAGCTTGCAATGCTTTCTAGGATTGATTGGATGTTATTGCCAACTCGTCCCACATTGTGCCAAGATAGCTAGCCCTTTGCATTTGCTTTTGTGCAAAGAAGATCATTGGCATTGGAGACGAAAGCAACAAGACACTTTCCCTCGGCTCTCGAAGGCAATCACCGACTTCGCTTCGTTAGTTTCCGGGTTTCTTTAAACTGATTGTTGTTCAGACTGATGCCAGCGACACTGGCCTTGGTGCAGTCCTGCTTCAGGAACACAACGGTGTTCTTCGGCCAGTTGCCTTCCCCAGCCGCATGCCGACTGCGGCCAAACACTACTATTACGCAACAGAAAAGGAGTGTCTCGCCATTATTTTTGCCCTAAAAATGTAACATGTATTTCATTGGCACATACTTTCAGATCCAGACCAATCAAGTGTTTTCGTGGCCGAATAGTTTGCGGAATCCAGTCAGACGTCTCGCACAATGAGCTCCGACATTACAGGCATACCACTAAGCCACTACATACAAGATAGGAGTTTTGTTGCGGCAGATGTGCTCTCGTGTGCTCCTTTGCAGGTCCGTCAAACTCAGGACGAACGTGCATTGGTGGGAATAACTGGCATTGTGGCCGACACATCAGTCAGAATGGGGGACGTTGGTGATCAGAGAACTTCGCAAGGCACAGTGGGAGGGGAAATTCCGTCTACGGGTGTGTGAGAAGCTTGCAGAACAAAGGGTAGGCCGCACCGAGAGCACCGGTAGGTACGACTCATACTTGCTGAGAGAGAATGGACTTCTTCTCAGCTACATTTTTCAAGCAGACGATGCCGCCCATGGCTCGCCTTTCAGGATTGTGAAACTTCGAACGCCGTTCATCAGTCACTTCCATGATTCAGCCTCATCAGGTCACAGCAGCAGCAGTATGACTTGCAATAAGTTACGCAATGTCGAGACGTGATCAGGAATCAGGCAGGATATACTGAAGTATGCCCACACTTGTCCAGGATGTCAGAAGTCAAAGCCACGCGAAGGTCACCTACCAGGATTTATGCAACGAATCGTAAGCCACTCTCCTTGGCAGATTGTTGCCTGCGACCCGTAATGGGATGGTTTCCTCATAATTCTTACAAGAATCAGTATCTTCCTGTCGTGACTGATCACTTCCCGAAATTGGTTTAACTGTTCCCTTTCCAGAAGCTTCTTTCGCAAAAAATCTGGGATTGCCTTCTCGCCGTCCTTACCAGATTTGGCTTTCTGGCAGAGCTCATGGTGGATCATACTTTCGGAGCAAGGTTGTCTCGACATCTGTGCTGTGCCTGGCATACAGTACAAGCCCACTTCTCCGCAGTGTTTTGTCTGTTGTACCGACTAGCTGTTCGTTGGCAGATGCATCACACGCACAGCGAAAAGGAACTTAAAAGCAGCATAATATATTATTGGTTTCCCAGGGAAACGAACGCAAGACGTGTACACTTGAGAGTATAGAGTATTGCTTCTTACATCTGATCAGTGTGGTCATTGCTTCAGTTACTGTGGTTAATTAAAGTGGTGTTTTTTTCTTACATTCAATCAATGGATATTGTTTCAGGCGCTTCTGGTACACTGCCTATAGGCAGTGGATGCTGTCGTTGTGACTGCGACTGGGGCAGAGCAACACGCGACCACTGCCCTCCTGCATGGTGAAAACAATTAGGGACCGATGGCCAACGACACATTTTCCGGGTTCCTGTGCCCTGATCGCTGCTACTGAATAAAAGTGTTTTTGTTATACTGGGTATAGAGCCATGTTTTCTCACCATAAAAGTAAACAATGCATCGTCCAATGGTCGGTCTTCACACAAATGTATTGTTAGCCTTTAGAGCCAAGTGACATGTTGCTATTGCCCAATTCAAAGTTGTAATCGATTTGCATAACGTTTCACCAAGAAAACTCGGGGTTTTGTTGGCTGCCATCTTCGCGGCACTTCTGTGCAAATATTTCCATACTCCGTTTCACCTTACAACTGACTGCAGCGGACGCTACCAGCTATTGGAGCCAATGGGCAATAAGCAAAATAGCAGCGCCCCTAGCGGTTCAGGTGCATTCTGGGAGCAAGAGACTGTCAATAATTAGTTTCGGTTTCGCCGGGTTGTGAATCTGTCGTCTGCTATCGTCTCCACATTGCCATTGTTCACGTCGTCGTGGATTGCTCCACACTTGTTAACGATGCACTAAGTGCCCTTTTCTTCACGTCTCTACAAATTTGACACAGCGAATAATGAAACATTTATTTTGCTGGCACGGGTTTTGAGCGAGAACGTTCCAACGGCGAACTGAAATGAACGTAGAGTGACGTACGCCGAATGCCGTGCCAGCTCGCTGCGTGCATTTGTTTGCCACCTCGAAAACATCCACTGAGACTAGCACTCATTTTATACCACCCTTGCTTCGCCAGTCGCTATTTGCAATTGGGCTAACACAATACATGACGAAGCTCGCTGTACGAGAACGTTCAAGCGCAAACTTGCCCCCTTTGCTACGTTGATGTTGAAAATTGGCCGCGGAAACAAGGGTGTTATAGAAACAGCGTACTAGTCTCAGTGGCTGTTCTTAAGGTTGCAAACAAATGCACGCGGTGAGCTGGCACGGCATTCGTCGATCTACATTGACTTGACTTCACCGTTATGGCGTTTTTGCTCGTCCCCCGTGTCAGAAAAAATCCTAATTCTTTCGTTATTCGCTGAAACCGATATGTAGCAACGAGAAGAAAAGGGTACTTGCTGCATCGTGCGCAAGTGTGGAGCATCCACAACAACATGAGCAATGGTGGTGCGGAGACAATAGCACAACAGATGCACAACCCAGTGAAACCGAAACTACCCGTTGACAGTCTCTTGCTCCCAGAGTGCACCTGAACCATTAGGGACACTGCTATTTTGCATATTGCCCATTCATAGCTGTTTTGTTTCCCATGACCTCCAAGAAGAAGCACATTTTTTTTAAGATGGTTTGTTTTGGGTGACTCGATGAATTTTGTGAGTTGCAAATCATCTTGAAACAGCGAGACTAGATACTAGTGAGGGTCAAACCTTTCGCCGAATCGAAAATTCGGTGCCGAATCTTGGGATTTAACAAAGCCGAATTTTCTCCGATCTTTTCTAAACATTCGGTAACAATATTTTGTTGCCAAACCTAAAAGTTGATATTTTGTATTTCAGGCAAAAAAAGTTAAGTTCTTTTTTTTTAAATGCATATTGACACAGTTATTACTAAATACGGTAATATTCGCCGAATCAAAAATTCGGTGCCGAATCTTAGGATTTAACAAAGCCGAATTTTCGTCGATCTTTTTAAACATTCGGTAACAATATTTGGTTGCCAAACCTAAAAGTAAATATTTTGTATTTCAGGCAAAAAAAGGTTTAGGTTTCTTTTTTTAAATGCATCTTGACACAGTTATTACTAAACAAGGTAATATTCTGCAAGATAATTGTATAGGTGTCATTTTTGCAAGTTTACTGGCAATTTTACAGTGACTTTTTGAAGAAGTGGTGTGACACCGAGGTTGGGTAGTAGCGATCACAGCCCTATGTAGCTCCTAAAAGCAGAACAACGCAATCCTTTGAATCCGCGTGTTTTACCGACATGGCCGACAGAGCAGCTCGGTGCAAGTCACGTGGTACTCGCGGTTCCAGGAGGCGCCCGATTTATGGGAGAACACATGGAGATCGACGCAGCATTGTTGATAAAAAAATAAACACCGAGTTCACACTTTTCGAAACTAGTCGTTCGTGAGGTTCGTAAAGCACTAAACACTTTATCAAAGTTTTCATAATTATTGATGCTTGTAAAAATTTTGAGAAGGCAATTTCCAAGGCAATGGCATTTGAAGCAGGCAATTTTTTTACGCAGCGGAGATATACTTTTGGGGTTGGCCGGAGCGGGCCATGTAAACGGTGCAACAATATTTGTGCGCGTTTTCTGAACACCGTGAGAGACCGTCAATGCATGTAACTGCTTCTGAACGATCGGCCTCCACTGCGCCACGTAGTCTGCTGCATAATGCCGCTCTGGCGATTGTTTCTTTAGTTACGTTCTCATGCGGCTTGCAGCTTATAGCAAAATATTGTTGTTATTCTCGAGACCAAAAAATATTGAAGAGAACCACACTCACAAAGGCTGACAAGCGCACAGTTATCATGTCGTATACTCCACACCTTGCTGTAACCGCTGGTAGTACTACACTGCCAGATGTTAACCACACGGCGTCCATTTGCAATCCATGGCTCCGTGGCATCTCGCGCGTGTGCAGACATTTGCCAAATTTTTAACGAATTTTCGCCAAACTTTTTTTAACAGTTTGGCATATCTGAATCTGAAGTTCGGCAGATTCGGTCCATCACTACTAGATACAGACAGAGAGAAAGACTGGCCAAAACACGAGTGCCGACAGATTATGTTGCATGTAAATCCTAGTCAAGGGCTTTGTTCGCCGAGCCACATTGGCTGGGAAGGCTCGTACAATACGCTGTTTCGGAGCAAGGCTTGCTCTTGCTCCTTCAATGCAGATACGAGTTACCCAGTAAATGAATAACTGACATTCCTTTCAGTGGTTAAGATCAAACCTTTTTGCCAAGGCACAAAGGAGAATGGTGGGGACATAGGCAAATGTTGAGTGTGCATGTCTTGGCATCTGCAACAGTCACTCTTGCAGATGCCGTGTGTAAATGCACTTCCAGCATGCTCCTTGGGGCTTGGCAAAAGTTCTACTGTCCGAACAAACCTGTGCACAATCATTCGGCTTTGGCTAAAACTATTTTCATTTGTTTCCTCAAAGGTTAACAAGGCATAACAGGTTGTATCTTTGTGAACCAGTGAATATTCGAGAAGAGACAATATTGCAGATGGGATAGGAAAC